>UWOG010041237.1:0-19613 GCA_900490065.1 Neuroterus quercusbaccarum
GAACATTCACCGCACTCACCAGGTTTCGCAAGATTACATGCTCAGGTGGTTCAAACTTTGGAAGACATTACAAGGGAACCTCTGGCGGAAGGTCACGCCCTCCTCGAAATAACGGGAAGGGGAGCGCCCGGGGCAGAGGTATGGTACAATTTAATATCCGTGACGACCCCTGCTTGAAGCTCTTTAATTTTTGCGAAATAACCTACCGAAAAGAGAATAAATCTTTGAAAATTGGTTCCATTACGAAGCTCTTATCATGATTCGTTGAAAATTTACATTTTTTTGAAGGAAGATTTAAAGGAACTTGTTTTAATGATTTTCAATAAGGAATTTTCCTTCGACAGGGCGTCAAACGAATGGTGGAGCAAATCGAAGACAGAAAAATCCGTTTATTAGAGAACTGTACTGCTCATAAAGAAGAGAATGTCCGAGTATCCCAATGTTTGCACGACTTCTTCGGAAACTGTGAAAACCTTCGATCATGGTTAAATAGCATTGTCGAATCCTTCCTTCAAGGTCATCAGGATATGGGTAGCGATTTGAGAATGGCTCAGGATTTTCATCAATTGCACTGCCAGCTGTTGAATGATTTGGAGAAAAAAAGCTTCGAAGTTCAAATGATCGACCAGAATATTTCACAAGCAGATATGTATTCACACCTTGAGAAAAGCGAGCAACGTGATATTGATGAGAAAATGGAAGAACTGCGCAATGCTTGGCTACTTTCGAAAAGAAACCTCGAAGCAAGAGTTCGATTAGGATCTCTTTATGTTGATTTCCATCAAGCGGCTACAAATTTGGAGAATGAACTTAATTCCTTCGAAACAGATCTGGAAAACAATGCCGAAAACTTGGATGATGAGAAGATGTCTCAATTAGAACAGCGGTGGAGGACTCTACAACCTTACTATTTAAGACTGACGGCTACAGGAAAGGCATTTTTGGATGAAGGAGAAAAGGTACTAAATAGAATCATTTTTTGTTCTGGAATTGTGAAGAATATTTTTTGAATACATTTTCTTACTTGATAGATTAACGATGCGTATCTAGATGTATCCAGAGCTTGTTTGTGTGTAGAAACAACTTTGGAACGATTTTCGAATAGACAGTTTACAGTCACTAGGACTTGGGAAAATTGGCAAAATACAATTTTGATATTGAAGGAGAGACTTGTTGAAAGAGAGAAAAAATTGGAAGAAAGTACAAGGGTCAGTAATATATTATTTTTAATTCCTCCCAGGAAGTGAATAAACATTTATAACATACTTAACGCATTTTTCGCATTTCAGACTTTGGAATGGGTTTCCAAATTTAGAGAGCAGCTGTATCCAATAATAACATCCGAATCGACAACGTCATCTACAATTCTTCGAGACTTGGAAAGTTCGCGATCTCGAATACTTCCCGAATTGAACAAAGCTGTTTCAGAATTAGATGCAAGGATAAAAGGGATCGATGCATTTGAACATCGAGGTATAGTAATAACTGTTTTGATTTCTATCAATTTCATGTTGAGTATTTAAATATTTCATACATTACGTTTCATAAGCAGGGGATGGAATCACTGACCAGCTGATCAGAAAGCAATTATCTCAAGTCTCAGAACATCTACGATCTACGGCCTTGGATTATCAAACTCTCTTAGAATCGTTGATCTCAGTTTTTGAAAATCTCATAGAGGTACATTACTTGACTTTATATTCATTATTTTGTAAAAAAAAAATGATAAAACAATTTACTCTTCGATAGATTGAGCTGAAAAACGATCAGCAAATCCATGCTCAAGACATATTTCATCTGAAAAATCTGCCAAAAGAAGCTGTTCGAGAAGTTAAGAGTAAACTGCAGCGTCATGAAACAGAACTAAAATCATGTACAGAATCTTTAACAAGAGTTCGATCGGAAATTGAAAATGTTATTCCCAGAATTGAAAGACAAGAACCACCAGAGGCTGCAAGACAAGATATTCAGAAGCTGAAACAAGCTGTTCATAATGTTACTACATCTTGGGAATCTTCTTGGACAAGTGAAAAATCACGATTAGAATATGATCTTCAATTTTCTTTGTTCAGAGAAGACCTCGAGAAAATCGACAATGAGATACTGGATTTGAGTGAACAATTGCGAACAATATCCTGCTGGCTAGGAGAAAATCTACCCTCGGCGAAAGCAGCTTCAGAGTCTTTCAATCAGTTTGAAAAAACTCTTGAGGTAACCTTGAAGCTTATATTGATTTGAAATAATTTAATTTTGTTAATAAATTCACACCTGACATACGTTTATGGGTTTTTATCCTTAGATTATTCAGGACAAGGCTGAAAGTTTCATCCATATATCCGAACAAAAGTTGCCTAAAGAGTCAAGTCTTATCCAAAATGAGACTGCTTCTCTGAGAGATAAATTGAAGAACGTGAAGATGCAGGCTGATGACACCGGAAAACGCATTAACTCGAGCATAGAATATTTTGAGTTACTCGACGAAACTAAAGACTGGTTCAAGGAAGGAAGTAAGTTGTTGATAATTATAGCTAGAAAAACTTCTACAGTTAAAGTACCACAAGAGGCTATTGACTTGTTGGGTGACATCGAGAAATTTTTGAAACCTGGAGAAGACAAGCAGGAAAAGAGAATTGAGCGCATCAGAGAACTATCTACAGAAGTCTTTGGTACGTTCGTGAAAAATATTTAAACCAAATCTCAAATTTTTTCATCATAAATTCTTCCATCTAAGATTCAAATATCGAATTGGATTTTTTTTTTCAGGAACAGACAGACTTCCA
Organism: Neuroterus quercusbaccarum; assembly: GCA_900490065.1. NCBI lineage: Eukaryota > Metazoa > Arthropoda > Insecta > Hymenoptera > Cynipidae > Neuroterus > Neuroterus quercusbaccarum. The sequence continues at coordinate 2,781 of UWOG010041237.1, forward strand.
CAATTCAACGAGGTGGTTGTTGAAAATCGTGAAATGCTCGACTCTTTCGCGGTAGTGTCTTCCGAGTTACGAACATTGGCAGAAAATTTGAGAAACGCTGCAGATCTACGTGAAAAACTGAAGAACGAACAAGATGAAGCTGATGCGAAACTAGAAGAGGCGAAAAAGGGAGTAAATGCCGCCCAAGCTGCTGCTGCTCACGCTGAAAATGCAAGAAATATTGCTGAGCGTCTCACTGCAGAAACTCTTGAAAAAGGTGCAGAAGAAGCCAAACGATTGGCTAAAGTTGAAGCTGAAGCAGAAAAAGAACGAGAGAGGAATCAACAAGTTGCAGCGTCTGCTCAAACTGAAACAGAGAATGTATTAGACGAACGATTCGTGAAAGAAACGATTATGAAGGAAACCTCGGCCGTAACGACTAAGGAGATTCATATTATTCAAAAGGTGATACTGTTTATTGGATATCATTTGTGACACTGACTTAGAAAATTATTTATACACTTTTGTTAATTCTACGTTTATAATTACAGTCTGAAATTGAGGAAACTATACCAATTCACACTCAACCCATCATAGAGCAAGAATCAACTATAGTTAAGGAAGAAACAGTTAAAGAAGAAATTAACTTGAAACCAACAAATGAAAATGGACAACATATTCCAGAATATCATTCATTCAATGTACCTGTTTCAATGGCTCCACAATTTATAGTATCACTTAATGATGTTACAATTCAGGAAGGAGAGAAAATTACTTTTCAGTGTCATCTCGTTGGTTATCCAGAACCAGAAGTTTGTTGGTTTAAGGATAGCATATCAATAATAAATAATCCAGATTATTTAACGGACTATAAGGAAGGAACTTGCACTCTGACTATTGAAGAAACATTTACTGAAGATTCAGCTCGATTTACGTGCAAAGCTTCTAATGATCTTGGCGTAGCAGAAACGGAAGCAATACTAACTGTTAAAGGTAGGAAACTAAATTTGAACTTAAGGTTGTCAGTTTTTATCTAACACGGAAATGACCTACAGAAACGGCACCTGAAGAACAACCAAGTCCTCCGCATTTCATCAAAGAACTTCAATCATCAGTTGCGAATGAAGGTTCTACTTATAGATTAGAGTGCTTTGTGGAAGGAAATCCCTTGCCTACTGTTCTGTGGTTTAAGGATGATATGAATATTGATAATGCCCCGGCGTACACAATAAATTATAACAACGGAGAAGCAGTATTGGAGTTTGGAGAAGTTCTTCTTGATGATCAAGCTACATATTCATGCAAGGCAACAAACTGTTTAGGACAAGCTTCTACTTCCTGTAGTTTGACAGTCAAGCGTTAGTTTTTCAAATAATCATACTTTATTTTCTGGAATCTGAATAAATAATATCCTTATTGACCAAATACGTTAGAAATATAAAATGTTTTCTCACTTATATTCTTTCTTCTACTCCAGCTCCTCAAGATGTTGCAGCTCCGAAAACAGAAGGACCGCTGATCATATTATCTCCATCAAACATCATGGCGAGGACGGGAGAAAAAATCAAATTGGAATGCGAAGCAACAGGTAATCCTACACCAACATTGAGCTGGACTCACGATGGAAAACCTATTGAAGACACAAGTACACTAAAGGTAAATTATTAATATTCTTATATAAAAAATTGTCATCCGCTCGAAGTATGAGGTACAAGTTTATTAGCACAAAAACACTTCCTGAGGAGCAGTTTAAGTTGATGTATAAGCATTGGCTAGAATGATCCAAGAGCACTAGTTTTCCTTAAGTATTTTTAGCAACATTACCTCGGGTATGCGTCTGATTCAAAACAAGCGAAAAAGACACAAGTGAATTGAAAACAAAAGAAAATAATCTTCTCAAGGTCCACTCATTACCCTTTGCGCAGATCCACACTGATGGAGGGAGAACCAGTCTCGTCATTTCCGAAGCGTTCCCAAAAGACGCCGGAAGTTACGTAGTGATAGTGCGAAATTCGGCTGGAGAGGCAACCGCATCTTGCAACGTTTCTGTAAAAGGAAGACTTCCAAAAAACGAAACCAGCGACTCGGAACAACTTTGTAGTGATATGGAACGAATAGTGCCCAGTATTCGACTTCCACTGAAAGATATTCAAATCAAGGAAGGAGAAAGTGCGAGATTAGACTGCATTATAATTGGACATCCAGAACCTGAGGTACAATAGTTTTGAACTATAAATTATATATTTGTCAAATTCGTTCGAAATTGGTAGACCGTTTTCCTCTGATTCCTATCTATTAGATTTACCTGCATTAGCCGATAAAATTCTGAACCTAGTCAATAATAAAACGGAGAAATTAACGAAATAACTCTTATGTAGGTGATTTGGTACCATGATGAACGACCTGTGAAAGAGTCAGCTGACTTTCAATTACTGTTCCAAGGAGATAGATGTTCTCTTGTTATTCACGAAGCTTTCTTGGATGATGCAGGATTCTATAAAGTGGTTGCCATCAACTCAAGTGGTGAAGCGTCTAGTAATTGCATATTATCAGTTAAACGTAAGTTCAGAATTGATAAAACATTTGAAAAAATTAGATTGTTGCATAATATTATAATTAAAAAATTTTTAAACAGCTAAAGGATCCAAAGATACGCCAGAATCAACTCCAGTGTTTGTCAAATTGCTTACTGATTTGCTGGTAGCTGAAGGAGAAGAATCTGTTTTCGATTGTGTGATAACCGGAGAACCAAAGCCAGAAATCAGGTGGTACCTAAATGGAGATGAAATCGCTGAGAATGATAGAATCAAGGTATTTTTAATCGAACTTTATGGAAAAAAAATTCAAAATTGAATTGCATTCTGATTATAACTTCGACAGATAACGAAAGAGGAGAATGGAACGAATATTCTTCGGATATCTTCGACTCTTCCAGAAGATAAAGGAAATTATATTGCTAAAGCTACCAATCATCTTGGGGAAGCGAAAGCTTTTGCACGACTTGTTGTGAGAGTTCTTGGCGATTTCCAAAAGAAGGACGAACTTGTCAGGATGGAAGAGAAATTAGTAGCACCATCATTCAAAGAACGATTTGAGAGCAAGAGTGTTTTTGAAGGAGCACCCATTAAATTTGAATGCATCGTGACTGGAAAACCATCTCCCAAGGTAAAAGCTTGTATATTTTTTGAAAGAATGAAACTTTAAGAATGTCTTTCTTAGAGTTGTCTATGAACCAAGAAATTCTTTAAAGAATTCTGAGGTCATCAAAATACCAAGTCGCATTTATTCGTATCTAAAAACTATCGTATTCAGACTGAGCTGTTAGAAGCTAACAGTACGTCGGTAAAGTAGGATGTTCATAAAATAATGAAACTGTTAAACCTTGGATGGATTTGTCCCTTTGGATTAAAGTTTCCGGCGGCCAAGAATTGGACAGAGACGTATCGTACCTTATGCTACATTCGTAGCATGCCAAAAAGGCCTCACCGTTCTCTTATCCCATATTCTATCTAGATCGATTCTCGAACATCTAAGACAGAGGTCCAGTGTGGCTTGAAAGTTCGTGCGAATCATGCTACTGTTGGCATTTATTCTCTTACTATTTTTTGTAAGTAATCGCGCTTCCAATGTTGGTTTGTCCTTGAACTGGATACGGATGCGTTGAAACTTTCGCGAGTTATTTCAAACTTTAGATTTAATAAGGCAGACAAGGCCAATCTAAAGCAAATACAAATAAATAATTCAAAATTTAATTCAATAAATTCCAATCGACATCTGGGGATTTGAAACTTTGGTATATTATTTTGAGTGGAGGCGTGAATCAATACCGCTCATTAGTGAGGATGTTTACCATAATTTGTTTTAATTAACGCCTAGGCGCAAGAAGAAGTATACTAACGAGGAATCTTTACTGTCCTAAAGAATCAACTTTTGTAGATTTCTTCCATGAAAATTTGGAAAAAAAGAGTTTTGAAGGAAATCATACGATTTCAGATTCAGTGGCTTTTCAATGAACGTCCCGTGCATGGAAAGGATTTTTTGGTGTCTGTTAGTGGAGAACGCCAAGTGTTGACCATTCCGGAAGCAGCAAAAACTCATACTGGTACCGTCTCCTGCGTGGCTGAGAACGCTGCTGGAAAAGCAATTTGCAGCGGAAAAGTAGAAGTTGGTAAGTTAGGAAAACTTTTCTTATAATTTAACAATTTTTTCCAAACAATCAAAGGAGAGGAGAATGAGTACGAGAGTCCTATATTTGAGTTGGAAGAAAATTGAAAGTGATTAGAATTTTGATGTACGCGAATATTTATTTTTCAATAGTGATTTATTCATTTTCATTCCTTTCAACTATTGACGCTCCAGTACATGCAAACTTTATTCTTCATTCCATGATTTCGTGCTGGATTTTACGAGCCAAGATGCTGACTGTTTTCGTAGACTATCAATATGTTTCTTTGAATTCTGTTCTAATTTTAAACTTCCGATGACCAGGTGTAGTTTCATATTTATGACTTATCTTGACCAGCTACATTTTCGAATGAATCGGGAAGGCATTCTTTTATTACTTTTACCGCCGTTAAAACGGGGCTGCGTGCAGCGTTCGGTGGCCAAAATAACATTGAAGCTAGCAACGGTGCCACGAGTTATTAATACTCGTATTTTAAACCGATGGTAGCTTCATTCACCATCGGCGTGTCGAATCTAAGCAGAATCGAATCTTTACATATAAGAGTGGTGAATGTATTAGAGATTAATTTATCATGCAATGGTATATGTGTACTATTTAAAACAACCATTCGTGATCACATTTTTCTCTTTTCAAGTTCGCGAAAAAAAATTTCACCCACTAGTTGGCTCTGCACAGAATGGAACTGAGTAATGAATATTGTCGGAATCTTGACAGAAATTCAAGTTACAATGCCAACTAACTTCGAAATATTGTTACCCCTAATTTTTATTATTTGAAACGCATAACGGTTTGGAATCTGTTATTTGCAGTAAAAACTCTCTCAGAAAATTCGTAACTCCGCAAGAATGCGCATGAAAATATTTTAGTATATTTTAAATCGAGTATCAAATTCCGACATGCTAGAAGAATTTTTAGGGAAAGTTAGGAATAAAACTCCAAATTGAGGACAAAAATTATGAAGAGATTTCAAGCTATACATTACTTGTCCGATGAGAGGAAGTTTGAGTGTCATTAGAAACTCATATCAGTGATTTAGTACTTTCAAATGACTCATAAAGTACGCAGATGATTCAAAATGAAAACTTCGATTCATTCCTATGTCTTCCTCTTATTTTAATTTGAAAAACATCTCGAGTGAGATATGATTAATAAGCATAGGAATATACAGGTTTCTCTTCTAAGTTATCAGAAATAGAGATAAGAGTAGTAGAAAAGAATTAATTCGATTCGATTCATAAGAGCTACAGCATAGTATGTGGGAATAGATAGTTTTCAAATAGCATAATTCGTGTATAAATAAAATACAAAGATAAGTGCAGAGACGGATTTGAAACTGAAATACAAAAAACCCCGGGAAAAAAGTTTTCGAACCGGCTACCACCTACACACACCTCTCTCAAGATTTTCTGCATTTATCTCTAAAATCAAATTATTCTAAATTAGAACATTTGAAATAGAACATTTTATAATTGAAATCATTTGAAATTAAACATTTCCTAATTTCCTGTAGGAGTGCAAATTATCTCTCAGTACTACAAAAGGCATCGTAATAATCTATTTTCTTAAATGATAAATCTAGTTGGAATAAATCTTCTTCGCATTGTTTTGTTTTTCTGAAAAATTCCTGATTTGAGATAAGATGATCTTCGAAGCTTCACAAGCTCCTAATGAAGTTATTACTCATTCGAAATCAACGCAGCTTTATCCGAAAATCGATCTTGATGTTGGGCCATCTGTCATCTCTTTGTCCTATCCCTCTTGAAAATGAGCTTGATGAGTATAAGTTGATACCCCAAAACGTGGAGAGAGAAAGAGAGTAGGAACTCACACAAGTAGAATTACGTTATTTTTGTCAGCACGAATACTCGCTCGCGACGAACTCGGGTGGCAGTTGCTAAGTCCAGAGAATTTGAGCCCGTCAGAGTTCGTCCGACGACCGGACGACCGGTCGCTTCGACGTTTTTATCCCGTTTGTTGTTCCGCTACTACCTGCTGCAGTTCTTATTGTCCTTGAGAAAGGTCAAAAGTTTCCGCGAAACGTAACGAGAGGTCAAACAGAGCTTTGGATAACTAGATACAGGGGTTCGTCGCGTTCCTCGGAAACTCTTCCGTTATCGCTGTGATCGGGTGACATGGTCCATAAGGTGGTTGCTCGCTTGTAATCAGAGAGAGGAACAATTTTATTCCATTCTCAGTTGCTTTTGCCAAACCTGTTATAGTGACGATAGATGTTACTGCTGCTCATGCTAATTTTATCAAGATGTCCGTGCATTTGAACTTTTGACGACAAAGCCAAAATACCGTCTATTCATCGCTTGAAGCATGGTTAAACCAAGTGCTTTGAAATTTGCGCGGACACCTCGATTCACCTTATAACCAGTAAATCAGGATAGCTACACTTTATCAAGATTACCCTTCTCGTAAATTCAGTTTCTCTGGTTGACCTAGTAACATCGAATCATCTCCATTCGCGGGTACACAGTTTCTATATTTAATCGATTCACTTTTACTGACGTCAAATGATGTAGATACCTCAAGATATCACAATTTCGTAAAATTGCACAATAATTCGATATTAAATTAAAGGGGTTCTGAAATTTGTATGACAATGCCAATAGATTAATAAGAAAATAATTGTGCACAACTGTTCAAGAATAATTGAACCATTTTTGTATGAAAGGTGTTATATTTAATAATTGATAAGGATTCACTCTACTAATCGTGGATCCAGGACACTCGGATTGAATTTCTTAGTCTAGATCCACTGGGATTCCCGATTCTCAATTTATCTGAAATAATTTGCACAGATATTTTGGAAGGGAGCCAAAATACGCGGTGCATTTCGAAGAAAGTGTGTATTGCAGACATAACGTACATCCCTCGAGAGGATTAAAACTGTGTTTAGTGTGATCGTAGCACCGACAATATAGTGAAAGAGTCACACTTCATTTTCCATTAGCATCTCACTTATATCCCATGAAGACATGCTACCACAAAAGACAATTTTCATTTAGAAATATTTCACATTTAGAATGATACATTTCAAAGCTTCCAAAAATTTAAAATCCTTGAATCAAAAGTCTTTTTTCTAATTCAAATAATTTCAATTATCGACATTTGAATTAATTTCGATTTTTACAATGAGAATTAATAACCTTCTGTCAAAAAAATTGCTCTCATTTCCTGGTTTTCCTTGTTAGCAGTTATATTCGAGGTCTAAGTATTTTTATTACACAATCATCAAATTCTCAACTTAAGTATCAACTCTAATTGTTAGCTCTTCGCTGAATCAGGGCATCTAATAATACTCCCGTGATTCAAGGGAATCAATGTGTAGATCCTTTGCACATTGATCTGCTGATTATGCTGTCAACGAGCAACGCCAGTGACGAGTAGACAAATTTAATTATATCTCTTAACCTTCATGAACATGAATACTTACCTTGACAAAAGATTAAACTTAAAAATTGATTCAGAGCACAGTTCATTAACTTCTTTCGCATTCAGATTAATAATCAATACTTTTACATCTAGAACTCTCTGCAAACCTTCAAGCCTCTACGACACTTTCTTCGACATTCAGGATCATTTCTAGGGAATATTTTTTTCACTATATTATTTTTTTTATTACATTTTATTGACATTCAGTTTCACTTTCAATTCTGAAAATTAAATGACATTTCAAAACGTGTTTTTGAATAAGAATAACAAAATATAGGGGGGCAAGGGCAGCTTGACGATTGCCAAAAGGTTATTGCCAATCTATTGATAAATTCATTAATCATCAGGTGTAGGGGTGCAAGAGGAGGGACTCGAAATTGTCCAAGTGCCGAACGAAAAGATGCATGCCTCAGGCAGTAGTGAGAAGCACTTTACGACAGAAAAGACGTCGGGAGAGGGTGGCTCTGAAAGCCAGGTACTGACTAAAATGTCGTCCACAATTACTGAATCTTCAACAAGCCACAGTTCAACGAAAAAGGAGTTTGTTTCTTCAACATGTTCATCGACATTAGGAACATTACCCGGACACGTACCTACCAATCTTTGCGTCAAAAAGACTACTCAAAGTTCAGAAAACGCTTTTTCACAAAATGGTGCACCTCCAGTTGTCCAGGTAATGAAAGCATCCATCGATTTTGTAAGTAGGCGTAACTACTATAAGCTTTGACATATGGTCATCTATTTTTTTCTTCAGTGTCACAGAGTCGAGGAATTCGAAAAAATCTTTCAAGATGTACCTGGCGAAGTTAAACAAGAGAGGACAGTCATTATTACGGAGGATACAGAGTTAACAAAGCATGTGTGTAAACCTTGCAGAAAGCAAACAGCTCCACGATTCGTGTCACCTGTCACGGGAATGATTGTGGATCAGGGTACTGATGTTGTCCTTGAGGGAATTGTAGACGGTAAGATAACATTCAATTTTCCTAAATGTTTGGATATTTCAATAGATTGTTGTTTACTTTTATTATTGATGATTTTAGGATTTCCACAACCAAAAATCTCTTGGGCGAAAAACAATCAAGAGCTAAGAACAAGAGATAGTGTCAAGATGACTTACGCTCAGAATCACGTTCGTTTGGAATTGAAGAATGTCAATGTCAAGGATGCGGGACGATACACTTGCACTGCCTTTAATGATTTAGGAAATGCAAGTAGTACAGCAGATCTAGTTGTAAAAAGTAGGAGTCAAGAAATTTCAGTAAATGATTTTATTCATAATTGATAATTAATAAATGAGGATTATATGGTTATATATGATTTTTCACAGAAACTATCTTCCCTCCTGTATTTGGAAGGCGTCTACAAGCCCAGGTTGTTAAACTAGGTGATCGAGTGATAATGGAAGTCGAGATAACAGGTACCCCTGAACCAACAGTTACATGGTACAAAGATGATTTTCCCCTGAGAGAAAGACCACCTGAAATCAGAATGAAGCAGCAAGGATGTTGTTATCTTTTACTCATTGAAAAAGGTAATTTTGTTCTAGTCGACTGAAAGATTTCAATTTTTTGCAACCTGTATTGACCATTTAGTTCAATTTTAGCTGAAAAGACACATGCTGGTAAATATATGGTTCATGCTACAAACGCTGGTGGTGAGGCTCAAAGTATTGCAGACTTTGCTGTGTTTGAACCAACTCCCGACACAATGATAGAAGTCCACAAAACTCTCGTTTACGAGAATGTACAAGATAAAGATGTTGTAGAGGTAAGTTTGTGTTGTATTATAATCTCACAATGAACAAGGTAGATCATAGCACTTTTATTTATCCTTTGAATGAATAATTCTTGAATTGAAATTCCAAGATTAAAGATTCATGAAATTAATGATTTTTCAATAATTACATAGCCCGATGAGAAGAAGGCAAAAATACCGTCTGCAAATCTCACTACTCAGCATATAACTACAACGATGATTCAGCCGAGTGCAGCAATAAAAACTCCTATTCCCCCCACTTCTTCCTGTTCCACCATTCGAACGATTCAATCGGAAACGTCGGGTGACACTAAAGCAACACGATCCGAAATGATATCATCGACTACTGAATCCCACCGTAGTGAAACAAAATCTGAACAGAAATTCCACATGAAACTTGAGCATAAAGCTGCACCCCTATTCGAAAACGCGAGCGGTGACTTGGAGTATGCAAAGCCATCCAAGGAATCGAAAACGACTATCGAAACGACAAAAGAAGAAATGACTAGTGGCGGAAAACTCGTAGAGAAAGAGATTAAAACTTTCGACGAGCAGGCGACTCAAATTGACAATGAAAATGTCGAGACTTCGACTGTAGCAAAGAAAGACGCCCTGAGCTTCTTTGAAGCTATGTCAAAAGGTAGTGAAAGTGGACCCAAAGGTCCGAAAGATATGATTAGACTAACAGAAGAAGAGGTTGGGAAAGGACCTGGATGTGATGTTAAAGTTGGCAAGCTAACGAAAAATTATGAGCGCACAACAAGATTTGAGGAAGCTGTCAAGGAACCTGTCAAAGAACCCGTCAAAACTGATTTCAAAACCTCGAAGAAAGCTGTGCAGGATATCTTTTCTAAATTTGAACAAAGCTCTTCTTGTCGGGGAATTGATAATAATCTTATAGAATTCCCTTACGAAGGTTACAAGTTACCCCCTTTGGAGATCAAGAGAACGATTCTTGAAGACGTAACCGCTTCCGGATCTCCTATTCATGGTACTCTTACGATCTCAAAACTTGAAGCACAATCCGAAAGTGCTGAAGCTATGCTGAAAGGCTTCAATCTCGTCCCAGAACCACCTCCTGAAATAGGATATGCACCTGCTGAGGTAGCAAAAAAAAAACGTCCTGATGTATCGCTTAAGGCAAAACAGCTCCAAGAGTCATTTGATAAAGGTTTGTCCCCCGTAGATGCTCCATATGGCGGTGTAAAACTTTTTCCTACTTCTCCGGCACCAAAACCAGAGCCAAAATTCACACCACGCCCAACCTGTGCACCAGAAAGACCACTATCTATACCTCCTCCTTTCGAGCTTGGAAAGAAAGAAGTAATTCAGGAATCTAGCATGATGAGATCTGTTTCGCCATTCAAGGAAATAACAAAAGAAAAATTCACTTCATCTTCATCTGATTATGACAACCGTTCTCACGTATCAACTGATATATCTGAGTACAGATGCCACTCGGTAGCTTCCTCAGATCGACCAACATCACCAAAACCATCTACAGATGCACTACGGATGGAAAAATCCTGGGCACATAAGTCGGAATCTGAAGCCAATAGAAAGTCTTGGCCTCCACCTCGCGAAACAACACGAACTTTTACTGATAGGCAAGAATGGAAAGTACCTGAACAAGATTTCAAAATCACGACAAAGGAGACCACAAAGGATGTCGAAGTTACACCAGCAGGTCGTTCTGCAACAACTAACATTGAATCTACCACCTCTATAGAAAAAAAATCCTGGGTCTCTCAAGAAAATCGTTTTGTAGAAAAAATCATTGAGCCACCACCCTCTCCAAAACCGGAACCAAAACCCATTATTTACAAAGCAGAAACAACCAAAGTCGACCATACTGTCAGCACAGTTCAAGAAAAATCCATTATCGAGAAATACACAACTGAATGTGATGTACACAAGACACAAACAACTGAAAAGATGATTGAAGCTATTGAAAAAAGGTCCACTAGACCGTGTCCTGTATCAACCGACCTTAAAGCTCCGAGTTTAGTTAAAAGTGTTGATACAAAGAAACCTGCAGTTCAGCTTTACCATCAAAGTCCAGAGCCAATATTACAACCAGGACCTCCACCTGAAATTGGCTACGCCCCTGGTCCATTTATGCGAGAGAATAAAATAGAGAAAATTGAAAGAACACTCGAGATGTCTTTAGAACATCAACCTTCACGAATTTTACCTGGTGCCATAAGAACCATACCGCCTCCTATTCGCGCTACCAAGAAAAGGGAAGATTACACCCCACCTCTTCCGCCAAAAGATTTAAGGATGACTCCTCCACCAATACCAACAAGACAACAACCTCTTGAACCCTGCCCATATCAACCTACACCTTTACCAGTACAAAAAACTACTCCCACTTTACCACACTCATGTACCTCCACAAAATTCGTAAAAACTTCCTTCTATAGCGAGAGTGACTATGAATCTGATATGGATGGTGGTATTCGGTCAAAATGGTGTCCTTGCGAAAGCGATAATGATGAACCACGTTACAGAAAGGTCACAGCGCCTACCCCTACACAACCTAGGCCCAAGTCAACCGACCCTGAACCTCTTCCTCCATCTAGTTTTGAAGTTCCTTCATCAGACTTGACGGGTCCGCCTAGACCCTTTGTCACTAACGAATTTCAACAAGATAAAACAATGAAAAAATCTATGACCCGTCATGAGAGAGATGTCAAACAACAGCAGCAACGTTGTTGTCAAACGGTTCAATCACCACCAGTTATGCCTAAACCGGGGTCCCCTCCAATATATGTTCAACCCACGAGCTCTTTTGCGCCACGATCACCACCCACGAAACCTGCAATGCCAGAGTCACCTAAATTTAAAACGAAAATGTTCCAACCAGAAAGTGGTTACATGGCAGACACTGATGAACCTTTCCAATATCTGCAGCAACAGCAGCAACAAAAAACTAGTAGCACAAATAGTTCTGGACAGAAGGCCTTCACCAAACAGGAGGAATCCTCAATGACTTCTAAATCATTCTCAGAATCAAAGTCTTCTTATTCCGAATCGCGATCAAACTTCATGGAAAGTAAAAATTATTCAACCATGCAAATATCTGAATCGTCAAAACCTTCCTCCTGCACACAATCCGTTCCTAAAAGCCCGGTTCAGCGCACATCATATATCGAGAAGTCGAGTGCTTCGACTACTTTGCCAACGAAGGTTCGATATAGTAATGGATATATGGCCTGAGATTTTTGTGATACATGTATTTAGATCAGTCCTGAGTTAATCAGTCATTTAGATTATTTGAACCTCTTATTTTAACATAAATATCGCTTTGAGTGAATTTTTTTTTATATGAAGCATGATTTTATCTGTGCAAATTTAACTCTAGTTCATACAATCGAAAACAACCGAAAGATGGATTTTGTCCGATAGATTTTGTGTGAATAGAAAATTCTATTTGCAAGACTTTCAATCATTTCTTTATTTTCAGGAGACAATTCATTCCGTCAGTCGCACTGAGCAATGGAAATCAGTACCGCAATCAGGGCAGAAAATTCAAGCACCTCCTAGTCCTTCTAAGTTCGTCAAAGGCGAATTTCGCGAGAGCGACTACGAGAGTGATTTTGAAAATAGAATATCGAATCATTGGAAGCAACGTGGCCCTGTTACAACCGATCATACCTTCAAACCAGCAAAGCCGAACGTAGCTGGCACAGGTGCGTTCTCGTAGAGATCATAGATTTCCATCGCACGCAAAATCATCGCCATCATCTAGCTCGAGACTTTCTTCACTTTCTTCACTTTCGTAGTTTCTTTTCCAGCTTACAAATAATTCTTCTGGCAAAGGTTTCCTCGCACCTCGTTGATTATCCTCTATTGGTTCCCCTTCCTGCTTCGTTCTCGCTTCTTGCTTGGTTTTTCTATTGCTTCTTCCAATAGACAATATGACTTTCTACTATTCTCGAAATCGCAGGTACATTTTTCTCTATTCTACTCTTGAATACTTGCTCACTCTTCCATAACGAGTTCCTTGTTGGTAATACTCTTCACTTCAGTTGCGCCGATCTCAACTGAAACATAAACTTTCATATAAATTATTCTTATTAAATAAAAACTTTCAAATCATGATATCGGCTCTACTGTTTCACTGAGACATACAGATACCAACACATACATTTCACCTCTTTTCCTCAATGTAACTAGGTACCTAGAATTAATTATATCGAAATATTTACTCATTACCAAAAGATCTGTATATCTCAGTTGATGTATGCATCCTATACATTAGTTCGCACTCTGCTTTTTATTGGCATGATCTCTTTTGATCGGGATCATTGGAAAAAACTATTTTCTACGTAGGAAAGCCACGTCCAGCATCATGGACAGAACCAACCTTACTAAGTCCGACTCCTCCTGTGATAATAGATAATACAAAACAAACAACGAAGAAGGATTTCTCTACTCGAGGAGAAAAAACTGAATCAAAATCAGTTCTTCTTCCTGGTTCACCTCCAGAAATTGCCTACGCGCCTCCAAGCCAATCGAGGCAGACCTTTTACGAAGGCAGATCTGGCGCTCCATTCCATAGTGCTATCGGAACTGAACTCAAGAAAACTGTTCGAATGGATGAATCTACTGAGAATACGAGGAGAATAGTAACAGTAGAGCAAACAAGCAGAGTAATCAAGTATGGGGAGAACCAGACAGACAACTCTTATGAAACAACCGTTGATCATCAGCAGCAACATCAGAGTTCCTTCAGTGTTCCAGTTCCAAAGAAATTTATCCAAGGCCAGTTTAGGGAGTCGGACTATGAGAGCGACATCGATGCTGGTAGAATCCGACCAAAGTGGACTCCTGCTGAAAGTGAAACAGATGAACCTAGATACCGAAAAGTCCAGCCGCCGAGATTCAACAGACCAAGATCAATTGATGCTAGCCAGTCTTCTCCAATCGTTACCTGGCCAAGTGAATCGGAGAACGAGCGGTCCGAAACTGAGATGAGATCGAGCTTCAGTAAACAAAAATTGAACGAGCAAATTCTGAAACCCGGATCGCCTCCAGAGTTCGGCTACGCATCAGGGAAGGAATTGAGGCAAACCGCAAATCGTAAGGGTGCTCTCGACATCATATTTTATTTTATCTTTTTTTCTATCGCTTCAATCATACACGCGTCTCGGCGCACAGTTCAGCAACTTCCTTTCTCAATTCCTTTTAAAAATATCTCTCAACTCCGGTATCTCTGCCCACTCTTTTTGATCCTTTTTGTCCTCTCGTACTCTATATACCTCGTTCTCAAGCCGTCACCCTCTCGTACCACTTGTACTTGGAATATATCCAATCCGCAGACGTAGCGTCGAAGCACATGACCGATATGACGAGCAGCTTCAAGTCCAAAACGGAGAAGTTCGTTCATGATATCCAGTCTGATCTGACGAAACGAAGTAAGCCCATATTGAAGTATTCAGCTGATGGCGCAGCCACGGATGGTGAGGATGAGCCACGGACTTATAGAGATGAAAAAAGGCTCTCGCAATATGGTAACCAGCAAAATTGTTCGCTTTACGGGTTATAAGATCTGCAAATATTGTTAGTCTAGGTCAGTCTTTGAAAGTTATTTTTTTCCTGTTTACTCAAAACTCGTGACGCTACCACGTTACTACCCAACACTGGTCTAGGCATGCAGTATATCTGATCTTTTAAACATTAGAATCCTTCCACAATTATCTTCTTTGTCCAACAACTCGGAACAATTTTCCATTCGATGATACGGTTCAGGAACAAAACACATCGATCCGGACACTGGGCTCATATACTTCAAGTACGATTTTGGGTACGAATTCGGCATTGTTCTTCCTGGCGAGGGTAAGAAAACGGTCTCCAGTAGCAGCAAGTCAATCCAAGGGCAGCGACGGCCTAGCGACATTGATGTACCGATTGTTCACGAGTTTACAAAAAAAGAGAATGGTTTCTCGAAATCAGCTGTACCGACATCTACCAACTTTGGGCGTCGATCGAATTTCAAGCAAGAGAGGTCCGCACCTGCGAAAACTGTCAAGTGGGAGCCAACCTCTGAGAGCGAATTCTCAGAAGCAGAGGATCTGAAAGGAAGTAAAAAATATGGCGGAGGACTTCCAGTACCTCCTAGTATCTTTATTCCAGCTTCACCTTCACCAAGATGGGATCCAACAACGCCAAGTCCGGTTTCTCTGAGTCCAAGTCTTCCGAGTCTCAGTCCTCGACATAGCAGCGCTTGTACGGGACCTCCAAGTAACGTCGACTCTGCAGGTATAAAATTCAATTTGAGTGGATTATGCGCCCGATCTGCAGCTCGCTGAACTCGCCTTTCGCTTTCCTTACGCTTTTCGCAACCCTATACCGTTGCCCCTTCTTGTCTGGCCAATATAACGGTCAGGCGTTCCTCTTGGCTGCACGCTCATCCTTTTTCAGAGCTCAACATCAAGGAAGGAATTCCAGAGAAAAACTGAAGAAAAGAATTTGGTTCGATTTTATGATTGCACGCTCCTTGCTTTTCAGGATTCATCATGGAATGCCAAGTCCAAAAGAAAAGTTCTTCTTTTTATGTTCGATTGAGAAGAGTCACACCACATGTATTTGTACCCTGTTATTAATTTCTACATTTTCACAGTGAATAAAATGTGTTAAGCATCGGCAGCATATTTTTGACTGATCCTCATAATGAAGAGGATTGTCCAAGAAACGACTTATACGTTCATTAGCCATTGTCAACTTCCTGTCATCTCACTAGCAGGTGCATTTTTGTTAAGATTAATTATTTGATTGCTATTACCCAACTTTACAGGGTCTCCTTGGCCTTATAGTAATGGCGTTCCAGCAGGAAAAGAGGTAATTCAACCGTATCTCGAAACGCAGCCGAAGAAAGCTCCTCTATTCATTACGGTGATTATCTCAAATTTAGTTGTGTCAAAATCATAGGAAATCATGAAGTATGTCAATTTTCCGGGTTGGATAAAATAGTTGTTAACGAATTTTGCATGGAAAGTTATGATTCGGATTTAGACTGCAACTCATATTTTTAGAATTAACGTAATCTAATGTTGGCCATATTTACTTTTGATATGTTTAGCCTCTTAGAGACATCGCTGTTGTGAGTGGACAAACAGCACGATTTGAATGCATCGTGCAAGCAGAACCTCAGCCAAACATACTTTGGTCTAAAAACGGCAGGATTATTGAAAACTCTGCAAATTATGAAGTCTACTATAGAAATGGTGTCTGTCGACTCACCTTACCACGAGCTTTTCCTGGTTAGTGAAATAGTACTGGTAGTGATAGCGAAGGTCAAAATATTTTTTGTTCGAAAAAATTACTGGATACTGGATATTCTAACCATCATCTCTAGGCATTAGGGTGTGTCATTTGAAAAATCTTTTTCATTTGAGGGGACACCTTCTCGTTCCAAAAAAAACCTGTGATTTTTCTTGAAAATTTAAAGCTAAATTTTATAA
>UWOG010042216.1:3063-13375 GCA_900490065.1 Neuroterus quercusbaccarum
CATACTTTGAACAAAATTTCAGTTCCAGTTCCCGCAATTTTCCGTTATCTTCATGTAATACCATAACATGAAATTTTCTGCCGAATTCGGTACGACAATTCAATGTTCCGCCTAACCTTGAACGATATATTTTTGGACTTTAATTCGGGAGATGAATCGCATAATTGAACAGTAGTACAAAAGTAATTTATTTCGTGGATTTGTCTCTGAAGTCCTTGAATTTCAGTTCATATTCCGGTGAAACTAATGTGGGTACATAAAAATTGAATTTCCACTGAAGAATATAAATTTTTAGGAATAAATGAATTCGCTTAATTTTCAAATGAGGCAATCAAATCCTCCGTAAGGAAATGTGAACGAATTTTCTGAAATTCTTATCGAGGAAAAGAAATTTTAACGAAGAACAGAACGTCAAACCAAGTGGTTATAATTGGCACCAGAATCGATGGATTTGTGAATGAAATGATGAATAGTTAACCAGACTTTTCGAATTTTTCAAGCGAAGCATGAATTTTCAGACCGGAAGATGAATTCTCTTCAACAAAGACGACTTCTCAATAAAATATATGACTTTCTCAAGAAATAGTTCAATTCTGAAATATGAAAGATCATCCTCTATTCAGAAATAGAATACTTCAATTGGCAATCAACAAAGTTAATTTCAAACATCAACAGAATTTATTCTTCAACAGGAGAAAGATATTCTCATTTTGAATTATAAATATTTATCTTCACTGTATGAGTCTCAGGTATGTTTATGTATGACAGAGAAACGAAGTCAAAAAATAAGTTGCGAATACGCAGCACCAAATATTGAGATGTTGATGGCTCGAAAGATAATCGAAATTAGAAAACTCCAGTTCGTGGTCAAACGATACAGGATGAGAAAAAATATGGATCAACATAAATTGTGATAGAAAATGAAAATCTAACTATGTTTATCTGCAGACGAAAAAAAGTGGACAATTTTATTCGACAACAATTACGATACTTGATGAAGTACTATTCCAGCATATGTGAATGAGTCAAAACTATCATCCAAGTATTGGGGAAATGAGGGAAAAAAACGTAGTAACATGTTATGAATTACGGATAATTAATTATTAATTTTCATGAATCATTATTTGGTGAATTACGAAGTCATTCCAATTCTTCTTGACGTTCTGACATGGATTCACCATTGTTCATCAGTCAAACGCGATTGAAATTGACTGCTAGTTTCAATAATAGTCGATTTTGATTTTCACGGGCGACAATGCAACGTAAGTAAGACCGGCAGCGAATTCTTTATTTTCGATGTTCACTATCGCTTTATTAATGGGCTCCAGAATGAGATAGAGCATTGTTGCTACATGCTGTATCACTCCGCTCGGTGATTGGATGCGGGTTTTGGAGTGTGAGCGCGGCCAACCAATCACCGATCGGAGTGAGAAATATACATGTTGTCTTGGCGCGCTCCCTCTTTGCGTTGCTTGCTTTTCCAATGCTTTTCATAAAACTCATTTCGTACGTAACAAATGAAAGAATTAATAATCCATCACAAAACTGGGTCGGTGCAATCTACAAGCTTATTTGATGGATCCATCAGAAGTTGGAGAGAATCGATTGAGTGTCTTCGGAAGAGATACGTGCGGAAAGCCGTTGAAACCCGACTAGAGTCGAGACTGAGAGGGTTTCGCTTTTCTCCTCCCCAATGAGCGCTTTCTTATAGAATGCGTACGTGGAATGTTTTTTGTTTTGATAATAAAAATGACATTTGGAATGAAAATCAAAAATTCTTGGAGCAACAAACACAAGGTACGAGAATAAATTGATAGAAGAACTCTTTACCCCAAATGAGGAACAAATTCTTGATGATATTTGATTACCTTCTCATCATTCATGACAAAATGAGTATCTGAACTGTCTGTTCAGATTCCTACGTTACCGACACTTTTCCTATTTTCTGACTTATTTTCACAGGAAGCGTCACATTGAGACGAAGATTTGAGATGATGAATAAGAATGACTTAGGGAGTTCAGTCTGTTCCTGAATTTGGATAATCACAAGAGTAAAAAGGAAAAATTAGTCATCAAAAAAACTCCTGAATTTGAACTCGATGTAGTGCTCCATGTGGGAATGAGTGAGGAAGAAGCAAAGTATCGGTGAGATAGGAATCCAGACAAAAGACCCACTTATCACACAGCTTCGAAGGCAAGTCACAATTCGAAGTAGAGTGAATCCGGTTCAGTTCCTTTGGCCTTCTTCCCGCGAAAATTGAAATTTTTGGAAACTCAGATTGGCAGTTGCTATAAAATACTGTCACGTACGTCCACAGACTTCTTTTGAGATACGGTAACGAAAAAATGGTATTGTGCTAAATAGAAATTTTATGCATTCAACAATCCGAAGTTCGGATCTTTTTTGAACTCTCTGTCTCCACGATAATGCAGGTCTCTGTCGTATTGACACTGTCTTCACTACTCAAGAATATCATGGTGTCACGTACATAACGTTAAAATCGTCACACATGAAATCAATCAGAATTGAATTTTGGTGTATTTGATCCGCGAAGGGAGTATCTTGGGACGTCTGTTAGCATGTTCGCTATCATGTGCCCAATTTTTCATGAAAGATCTCCATTGTTCCTTGGAATAATGTCAAGAAAATCTAACACTGGGAAAATCTATATTCATTATTCATCAGGGAATAATTCAATTTGTTCATTATTGAGTTGCAAGAACATTTTCTGAGGACGTATGTCAGCATGCTCGCTATCATGTGCCAAATTCTCGATGAAAATACAAATTATTCTTGGGGAAAAAGCCAAAGAAGCCTCATACATAACCTTCAAATATACACACACAACAAATTTATCGAAAAAATGTACTTGTAATCAACCCGAAAAAATGTTCTTGTAATCAATTCGAAAAATTGTTCCTTGAGACGTCTGTTAGCTTCTTCGCTTTGATAAGCAAAATTTTCGAAACATAATCTTAATTGTTCCTAGGAAAAGAGCTAAAGAAACCTGACACTGGTAAAATCGATGATTCCATCAGAATCCTATTCTCTCCAAGTATGAATGAATAGCACATAATATTTTGACTTTTCCATCAAGATTATATCGCAGAGAATCTAAAAAAAATATTAGGGAGCGGAATACAGAAAATTTTTTCCAAGATGTCTTGTAAAATACAACGTGAGATGGAGAAGGACGTATGAATGAAATGTCGTACGTTTTCATCAATTCTTTGAGTAAATCTTTAATCAATATACATTCACAAATGTCTGTGAAAGCAATCGTGTTGCACAAGTATCACGTTCAGAATGTTTACCACAAAGCCTACTGATATTGGAGCGCATTAATATTCGATTACACGTAGTTGAGTGGAAAAATCCAAATACTATAGCGCACATGTAGGAAGCAAACAAAAAGCAATCCCTGAAGTTTGTCTGTATAGAAAGTAGATTCAGAT
The DNA here is from genome assembly GCA_900490065.1 of Neuroterus quercusbaccarum. NCBI lineage: Eukaryota > Metazoa > Arthropoda > Insecta > Hymenoptera > Cynipidae > Neuroterus > Neuroterus quercusbaccarum. Next base: position 6,520 of record UWOG010042216.1, read on the forward strand.
AAACGTTATTTTTGTAAAACGTGATTTTTTCATAAACTATAGATATAATATTACAGATATGCGAGATTTTTATTTTCTGTGTATTTGAGCATCGAATGATAAAGAAATAATTTTTATATTATTCGATAGTGGAGAGATCATATAGATAGTACAGAATATTCTCATCTTCCTTGAATCACAGGCTCAGTGAGACCGTTCTCGTTGGTCCGTTATATCTTTCCTTCCTAAATGTACATTTGGAATTCAAAAATATATCTAGTTTGAATTGAGACACCTGTAATATCTAATAAGTCAAAACTCTTTTTTTTATTCTTCAAGTGATCAAGAACTACCCTTCCTATATCAATACGTGATGTGAAAAAATGACGAATTTTATTTCTTATATTTGAAAATCGATGAATGTCACGAAGCTTATTTTTCATCATTCCGCGTATGAGAAATTTAGATTTTTGGTATTTGTCAATTTTTAGGAATAACAAAAAAACTTGCCATTGTTATCATTTCATATTTGCATATCATGTGTGTATGCTACGGATAAATGTATGCTAAGAATAAAATAATACTGTTTCGAACTATTATAATTTCAGAAGAAGTATTAATTACATAGGATAAAATGAAGTTTTTCCAGGAAGTCTAACGACTCTCTCATTTGATCTTTACGACTACCCATTAGTTCAAGTTCCCGCCAGCATATGTTAACGAAATACGTAGAATGACAATGAGAATATGCTATAGACTGCAATCGGAATTTTTGGATACAGTCATTATCTGGATGTCAGATATTTTGAAATATGATAAATCAATTCATTCATGATATTCTACTTACAAACAGAATTTGAAAATAAAATCAGCATCTTGAATAACAGGCTGAGAGTAAACGCTCGCATCTTTCTAGAAGCAAAAAAACTTATTTATGAAATCTTCCGTGAACTTTATCTGCGAAGATCTGTAGCTGGTTGAAATTCTAGAGTCTTCTACAGTGTCTATCGAGAAGAAGCTGCATGACACAAACAAATTTACACAAACGCGAGAGAATTCATCAATGTCTTCAAATATTTATGTTCACATAATCGGAAAATGATACAATTCGGATTCTGTCTGCATGTATGTTGTAGGAACTGTGTTAATACTGAATACTGCCTACAAATCGAAAATGACAAAATAAACGCGACTTCATACAAGGTGGTTTTTTTTCGAAGAGTGTTTCACAATTGTTCGGAATATCGCAACTTCATCTGAGCGGTTTGTACATCGGAACTCCAGCTTACAGGAGGAATCTGAAGGATGAGAAGACAATCACCAGAATTGAATGTGAGATTTTCATAGGGATAATCATCTTCAAGAGGCACATTCTGATCAAGGAAATTCGATGAGGCACGTATCGATAGAAAAAAAAAATCTTCGAGGTACGTGCCGATCGAGAAAACTCGACGGAGCACGTAGCGATCAGAAGAATTCGACGACGCACGTACTGATCGGAAAATAACTCAGCCAGGTTCAAAATGATCGAAAGAACTCGACGAGGCACGTACGTTAAGGAAATACTCCACGAGGCACGTAAGTATCAAGAAAACTCGTCGAAGCACATAAGGGTCGAAGAATCTTAGATGGGGCGAATGCAAATCGTGAAAGCTCGACGAGAAACACACATCTAATCTATCAAAGTTATTCGCTTCCGCGATACACCTGCGAAAAAAGTGTCGGGGGACGCCCGTTGACTTGATTGCATTTTCAAGACAGAATCTGCATTTTTCCTAGAAGAGAATGTCAAAGGAACTGACGCTGATAGGATCGATAACTTCCTAATTATCACATACCCTCAACTATTTTCCAATGATACATAATATTTCGACTATTTTTCCGAAAGCCGTTCGCAGAAAATTTGAAGAAAATATCAAGAAGCGGAATACATCAAGAATCTTCCGGCTGGAATATTGAATACATCGGGAGAAAAAGGAAGAAGTATGAATACAATATTGTGAAATTTGACTCTTTATAAGGTAGATCGTTAATCGAAATACACTGACAATTCTCTGTATGAAATCAACACGGATCAGGAAAACTCGACGTGGCACGTACGGATCAGAAAAACTCGACATGGCACGTACGGTTGAAAGAATTCGATAAGGCACGTACGGATATAGGAAACTCAAAGAAGCACGTACGGGTTAAAAAATTCTCAGCGAGGCAAGTACAAATCGTGAAAATTCGACGATGCACACACAACACATGTATCGAAATTATCTTCTTCCGCGATTCATCCACAGAAAAAGTGACTAGGGACGCCTGTTAGCTATTTCTCGGTTGTGGTTTGTGGAAAATATAAATGAAATATCAGGAAGCGGAATACATCCAGAATATTCGAGTTGACTTGTTAAATACATTGGGAAATGAAGAAAGGAGTATGAATAAAATATTGTGCAATTCGACTCTTTTTCTAGGTCGATCGTTGATCAACATACATTCACAATTCTTTGTGGGAAATCAATACGGATCGAAAAAACTCGACGAGACACGTACGATTGAAAAAATTCGATGAGGCACGTACGGATTAGTAAAACTTGACGAGGCACGTACAGTCATAAATTCGATGGAACACATACGGTTGGAAAAAATCAATAAGGAAAGGTACGGATATAGGTAACTCAAAGAGGCAGGCACGAATCAGAAAAACATCAGATCGGCAAGTATGGATTGTGAAAACTCGACGAGGCACGTAAGGATCGAAAAAAATTCGGCGAGTCAAGTACGGATCGTAAAAATTCGGGAAGGCACGTACGGATAGCAGAAAGTCTACGAGCAATATGCGGATGGAACCAAATTCAGCTAGGCACGTACAAATGAGAAAACAGCTGAGCAAGGCACGCACGGATTGCGAATATTCGGCGAAGCACGTACGGAGGAGAAATATTAGATCAGACACTGATGAATTGAGAGAACTGGATAGGCTGATATTTTTAACTGCAACCTTTTTTTCTCCTTACATTGAGTTTGGCATTAATCCTCCATAATTTCCTTACTCTCCTTCGCCTTTCTTAGAGACACTGGCTTCATTTCAATTGATATGTGAAGAAACATCTATCACACATTCGCCTTCTACTTCATCGAACTTTCCATATTTATGATCGGTCGTGTGTAGTTCTAGCTGACTGGAATGATAATCACCTACTGTGATTGAACTGATGCTTGCTAGATTCTGGCATTCCTAAAAGATTTGAAAATTTGGAATTCAGAGGATGTAACACCTTGTATGCCATTGTGAATAGAGTTAGCTGTCGGATGTGACATACTTGAGAGCAGATGAAAGACCGACATGATGTTGTGAATATCCTCCATCTAATTTTCTGGTCGACTTTTTCAGAGCCACATGCTGTCTTCACCACGAAAAGAGAGATCCAGTTTCATAATTCGAAATCCCTCAGATATATTTATGAACGTGATTCCTGTTCTCGCGAAGGGGAGAGTATTCGTCCATTAGAAGGTCGACAAGAAAATCGGAAAATAATCACCCTAACAACATTAAGGTCGTTCATCTGGTCTTGAGGACATCACATCATGAGAAAGTGAGCAAAGAATAGGTCTGATGCATGGCATTGGAATCTTTAAATACAATTTAAAGAAAAATTGTACGACATCGTATCCTGTGCATCGCACAAAACTTTATACCTGTCACACTCAATTCTAGTATATCGATTATTCTTCATTAAGTTGACAATATTATTACTGAAGAACAAAATACTTCGAGAATGTGATTTAGGAATACGCGTCATTCGCTTATTCCCAACCAGGAAAATATTCGTCTTGGATTAACGAGAACGTTTCTTTGAGATAGTTCTTTCTCAGTTTGAATGTGAAATGATTGTGAATCAAAAATAAGTATTCAAGATCAGAGAAAAACTACAGATAAAGTGGAAAAAATCTATCTGAAGGGAGGGAAGTTATAAAAATTAATATTTTCATCTGATTGAAGAAATTTTCCTTTGCACCAAATAATGCTTTGTCTGAATGCATTCATCATTGGTACCTAATATTCAAGATACTTCATTGGTATCAGAATTTTTCAAGTCAGATTTTCGGAAAGAGTGTTTTGTTCAACCGTGACTTGGATTGGAATATATCATCAAATAGCAATTGATGATATAGCACCCATATCTCACTTATGTCAGGATGAATAAACCAAGGATGAGACCTTGCAAGCGTTGCTCTCCCATGGAAGCGGTATCCTGTGAACCTTGCTTCTTTCATAAATATTCCCGAAAATTGAAGTAGTTTCGGATTATTAGCAAATATAATTCTGCCTCAAGATTCGAAATGAAATTTCAAAAAATCAATGAATCGGCGCTAGTATACCTGAAAATAAATTCCCTAAATTTTCAGTGAAATCCCACTGAAATTCGGGAGATGTTCCCGAATCTGATTTTCGGGAAATTTCAAATTTCTGTCGGTGGAATTTCATCTAATTTTCTGACATGATTTCCTCTGAGGCGGAGTGGGGGAGATTCTGTTTTCATTGAAGAATGAATAGCTCTGTATTCCAACTGCGTGAAATTTTGGAATTTACAAAATCAAGCTATAATATCATACAATCAGAAGTCGTCCTGGCTCATGAGAAAAACTAGATTCCAACATTTCAGAGGCAGACCGAAGGCAAAATATCATCACATCAGCAATTGAGTTAACTGGGAAAAAACTGAAATGAGTCCATTGAGAAATACGAGAAATATAATTCATTGGACAGATTAATTTTGACAAGAACATTTTTCGGCCTGATCCTCCATACGATTGTGTTTCAGTTCAACGCTCCCGAAAACTCTCTCGCTGAAAAACCCCCCAGGAGGAGCCAGATCTCTTACTCAGTATGGAACTCATGAATTTGATGTGATTTCTTTGAGAAAAATAATTAATCCAAAATCAATTGAATGGCTGTTGGATGCCAGACACCTGGAAGGAGTGTCGCTTGAGGAGGAAAGTTACGTAGAGTAACAAATGGAGAGGATCCAGAAATAGTTGTAATGAAATAAAAGAAAGCTCTGAAGGATAGGGATGTGGTGGGAGCGGAAAAACAAATAATAATTTCATTCACTTGGCTCTTCGTGAGATAAAACATTTAATTCATTATAATAGAATAAATGATGGAGTAACAGTGGTGGAAGGACACAGGTTATACATAGGTTATAAGACGAAATAAATCGATGAAATATTCGCTGCTATAGCGATTGGCTAAATGCATTCTACAAACGTACAGAATGTTCCAACATTTTATTCTAGTATTTATATTACGATAATATCATAAACAATTCAGGAATTAGGAAGAGGGAAAACTACTTAGTTCTCATTTACATCAATCGCGGAAAATTCTGGTACAATGCACACCGACTGTATTTCAAATTCATTATTCTCAAAAATTTGCATTGAAGAAAAGAGAAAAGAAAAGTAAAAGGCACTCAAAACAATTGATAGACGCTGACTGATCGCGGACATCGAGAACGTGGCTCGTTTCTCAAAATGGCGCATAGTCTGGACTCTAGACCCGCGTCTCACTCTGTCCACAATTCACACCCGAAATTGATGATTCAGAAACTTGAAACGCGGAACAAACTATGAGATACGAGAGAAAAAAAGATCTAAATATAAGAAATTGCCGTCGCCTACCGTGCTCCACGGAGCTCAGACTCTTTGTACAGAAATCTTCTCGGTGATGGAGAAGCTCATATAATCCTGCATTGAAGATGAAGTGCCGTGACGGCAGAAACAGCGTTCCCTTCGATGGCTAACACAGAACTGCCGTTTCATCCTTCCACTTGACCGGAAGCATTCACCGTAAGCGTCAGTTCCCGCGCCACATGTCTGGTCCGTGAGGTGCTGCCTTCTTCGGTGCCTGTTAGTGGTCGCGTCGGTAGCTTCCATGTACTGACAGGAGTATATTCGCCAGAGATGCTAGACACTCAACGATTCGTCGTCATCCGCAGTAGAGACTGGCGCGCATTGGCTCTTCTATAGAGCGCGCGGCTATATAGCGACTAAAGAAGAGCCAATCGCACGAAGTCTCTACTGCACATGACGAAGAATCGTTGGGTGTCTAGCATCTCTGATACTCGTTTTCACTCGAGGCGGGGAGGTTTGGTGTTGTAGTCGCGCCGACGACAAAATATCCTTTCCTTACTCTGCCAAGTCTCTTTTAGTTTTAATGAGAATGTTCTGCCTTAGGTCAAATGAGACCAGTTTGTGAGTTTTTTTACCTCTATCCTCTCGGTGAGTTCCTTGTTGGCCATTAGTCTCTTCTCTTTTTAATAATTTTCATTGAAAACATTCTCCTACACAACTGGAACGACTTCAAAAATCTGGGGAGCGGATCCCGAACGAGGTGAAAGTCAACACGTCACAACTCTTTCTCATTTCCACTCATCATGGTTAAGATTTCATCCTAACAAAAATAAAGCTGCTCCCGCGTTCGTTCTGTGAAAAAACATAAGTGTGTCAGCCCGACTAGTAATAGGTACATAATTGGAAACTAATGACTTGCGTTAGTAGCTGTTAGCAAGAGGAAATAGATATATTCAGAATGTTTCGATTACACCTGAGATATTAGCTGAGAAAACTCGAATTCGAATGAATCGAAAAGTTGCATATCAACAGATGGTTTCATGTATAGATAATTCCAAATCGAATTAACTTATATGAAAACTATTCTCCAGTGTCACAAAGTAATTTTTATTACAGGAATAAAGATACGAGTCCTTGGCATTGAAGCGTCTTTTCTTCAGTTAGAGCGGTTTGCGGAAACTGAAGAAGAAAGGAACCGATTAGAATTCGTAACGTCTACCGGGAACTTCTCATCCATGACTGATCAATCAGG
>UWOG010042737.1:0-11754 GCA_900490065.1 Neuroterus quercusbaccarum
CTGTGTCGTAGGACCCTATCGCAATATTGAGGTCCGTGTGGTTCTCCCTACGATATACACCGGTTACGGCTTCCTCCTTGTTCCTGGAGCCATCTGTAATACAGTGCACTATGAATGTAACCATGGTGGAACTAGTTCCGGAATTATCTGTTCTTCATCGCTGAAACATTATTGTTTGTTATGCATTCACTGGAAATCAAGGTTGTGAAATATTCTCATGGATTCAGAATCATCTTGAGGATCCTGATAGGTTTCTTCAGGAATGCTACAGGACTTCATTGGGCCGGATAACGAAGAAATAATAATGAATGATGATAATGATGGTAGGACCAGACTCGAGACAATTTTCATGTTCTCAATTCATGAGAGGTGATGAATTCACTGCTCAAAATAAGTGATAACAATGTCTCTCGAATTTCTTGAATAATGATGTGCAAGATCACTGAGTATCTCATTAGAATATTCGGTTCAAGTTCATATATTCAAACTGGATCAAGTGCATTAGTTGATCTATATTTTCCACTCCTGGGGGCAGAGGTTGAGGAATTTCCCCGGTAGCTTCTAAAGAGATAATGAGAATAAATTAATAAATGTACATGTGTCAAATAGTACATTTATTTAACTCGAAGTTGTTCAAGATATTTTATACAAAATTATCAAATCTAGATGAAAAGTGATATTTTGCTTTATATGAGAAGGAAATCTTATCAAATGATCCGAACTCTGAGTATCTTTCAGAACAGAAAATTCCAGAGTGAAACAGTATTCAAGGAGAATTCGGATTAAAAAGCGATTATTTCATTGTTCAGTAGATTCAATTGAATCAGGAACTTGTAGAATTGTTAGCCACACTATATATTGTAAAACACTTAGTAACTGAGTTTTGGAGACCTATTGGACATTCTGCGATTTCTTCCGACGTTAAATCCTTGAATACACGGCTGTTCATGTTGATTTTTGCCCGCTTCCCTTTCGCACTAACATGCAAATATATTCCTCGTAGGTAACTTCGCCTTTTACCAACGTCGAATATTGCAAATACGTCATAATTAGGTGTTGATAATACAATTTGTTCTCAATTGGATGAAACCTGATACAAGAATTCAGCATGGGAGGAGGAGAGGTTGATTTGACAAGCGGAGATAGCTCGTTCGATGCAACAAACAAGATTGGGGAATGTGGTCTGGTAGGATGAGAGATGGACCTGACAAAAGGAGATGGCTCGGCCGGTAGCGGAAACGCATCTGGAGGATGTGGTATGATAGGAGAGGACCCGGAACTGACCACGACAGAATTAATATCATCATAACACGTAATCGTCTGATGGTATATTCTACTAGTCACAAAAAATTTTAGGTTATGTTACTCAGTGATTACCATATGTTTGAGTTGAATACTCCCTTCGATATGAAATTAGATCGATACAACGTGTGAGAATATTAAGTAGTATACACTTCTGGAATCACAACATCTGAATGTTGCACAAAGTATATTGTTCGGAATGTGTATCTCCATTTGCCCGAAACAATCCGTTGCTCTGCTCCATTATTATGAAATATTTCTACTGATTGCATGATGGAATATTTTAGTGGATGACAGGAATAATTCTCAAATAACGCGACCCAATTTATTTCAGTACCTGTGTGTCGCGCAAGATAAACTGAGAACAAAAAGAACTGGGATCCTTCAATGGAACGACGAAAGGAGAAAGGTTCAAAATTGAGAATTCAATTTCCAATCCATTGAGAGGAACAAGGTAAGTCAAGTTTGTCCTCACGGAAAGATTCCCCGGAGGAAAACAAATTCAAATTACGTAGACCTATCCTTCTTTACTCGACCCTTCTGCATCACTAGACAATGAGCGCAATTCTTGGCTGTTGAAAATGATACATGCATGGTTGGCACGAGTGATATTCCTGAAGACAAGACCCTCCATTTCCAGGCCTTTGTATCATAGGTGATATAGGAATTCAACGCTTAGATCTCTAACATGAGAAAAAGCGTTTTGAATTGACGAGAGAAAGAGCATCAAATAAAGACCAAAAGTGAATTCATTGGAAGAAAATGAGTTCAAGCTCAAAATGGATTTCTCTGAGATCTAGAAGTGCTCATAAGCTGAAAATATTTGAAGAATTGGCTGTAGTGCTCTGGAGCGATAAGGTCCAATTCATACGGTGGCGAGATGCTAAGCAAATTCCGGTGGTTATTCCGAGCAGGAGCCCCCATATTTCATCTTAGATGACCTCTCACACCGATCTCGAGCAGCATCCGCACACCTCGATCCAATCCGACAAGGAGTGTCTTTGAATTATTCGGAGATCGAACATGAATAAAATGGTAGGATTCACAGTCTGATAAGATGTCAAATGTGAACGACCTCTGCACAGAAGGAAATGCATGGTGTTGATTAAATGGCTGAGGGTGTGAAATGAGTGGTTATCGAGAATTTGTCGTATTTTGCGGAGGAAGCTTCAGTATACGGAGAACTGATCGCTGGAGGAAATAATCCATAGGAACTGAAAGGAACTCCGGGAACGATGAACCTGTGGAATTTCACATTTAACGAGAGACTCAGCGATGACCACATGCACAGTGGATGTCATGCCTGCTATTCTACGATTGCTGAGGAACACAAGATCGATCAGCTGCGATGAACGTGCGCCTTGACAGGAGTCAGCGCTCTTCTGTTACCATCAGAAAACTCGGTTATTACCATGATTTGCCAAATCAATCCGGCGACTCCCTCACTCCCTGACGCGGCTCCTTCCTGATTCATCAAATTTAAGTTGCAGTCTCTTAAAACTGAGTGGCTTATCGACTCCTCATCGAGACGATGGATGAAGACGCCACTTAGAAATTCATTCTGAGCTCTGCGATCCAGCACTCTTGAAATGAGAGATCGGAAAGGAAATGAATTTCCAAATTCTGTGGACTACAGAATGACAGCACCAGTATAATTGATAGGACATGAATACGATCAAGTGACGGTAGCAGAGAATAATTTGATCATTTTAATGCAGTGAAGACGTCACTCAGTGATTACAACTTCGAACACGTTAGTGGACACATTCAACAGTAAGGAAAAAAATCTGAGAAAATCATCAATGAATCAGAAATCATAAATAATGATGGAAATGGAATTGATGATGCAGGGAAGAGTTCGGAATAGTGACATAAAATACTAACATGTTTCCGTGAACTATTCACTCATATTTTGCGATTCCCAAAACATTTTATTGACATTCCACTATTCCGGAAATTCTTGGAGTATTCCCCAGATGAAACAGTGGAATATATTACCTACAGCTTTTCCTATCCTTACTATCCAGTTTTTTGGCTCTTGAATTGATGAGAAATCTTTAATCTGTTAGATGAGCTTATCCGCTCCAGGGATACGTCTTTGAGTTGTCATTGCAGTCATTGCAGCAGTAATCGAGAAGATACATACTGAGAGGAGCAATAAAGATCAATTTAACATGAAGGAATTCCTTTATCTTCATCGTCGTTGTTCGGTTCCCGAAGATCGTCAGGGCGCCCCTGGTGTTACTGCTAGTGAAGTTATCATGGAAGTCGTCATGGGTCACCTATAAGATAGATAGGCAGATCTAATCGGGCAGACATGAATGTCAGAGCATCAGGATAACACCATTGAGCTAGACGAATTAGAAGTAGTAATATGCATTAGAATATCAGCTGCAATGCATCAGATGCGATCGGTAATAACTTCTCCTGACAGAAAGGTCTCCGGCCAAACCTCGCAGTGAATTCCACAGAAATGAGGACAGTTATTGCTCCAACTCAAGCATATAGTTCAGCATCCTCTGAGTAGATAAGGCTCAAGTTAAGCGTGCTCTCAATCTTTTTTCATCACTCAGATGAATAACGATCATTCAAATATTCTGGCATTCCATATCAGAACTGTAGCGAATTATAATCACTCATGATGGTGCGCTACATCAGCAGAATCATTTCTACATTATAACTATAGATGAATCGTCCAGGAGGAAATTCTCTTAATTGAATCGCGGAATGAAATATACTTATGTGCGAACATTCACTTCGTGAGGGAGTTTCGCTTCTTGGTTAAATACAATTTTGAATGTGTGAAATATGACGATGATATTCTTCATCACGAGTGCTGGTGAGTGCCGAGCTGTGAAACTTTCACGAGTGATTGAAGAAAAAAATGCTTTCTGAAAAGTTAATAGCTTGATCTTAAGAAAGTGCGTAACGCGATTGTTTGAATAATTTTTCAAGAATGCGACAGAGTTGATCTTCATGGAATACAGGATAACTCCTTGAGTACAAGAAAAATTCGTAGTTACTGAGTGTGGTATCAACAAACAAATACTCTATTAATCAAAGGAATGTAATCACAACAGGCGGAAGATTTCGAAATAGAGCAAACAATGTCATAATTTCCTTTGAGGTTATGAATAATCTTCTTTGAAGCAAGGAACGCGGTTTCTAAGACTGAATTATGATTGAGAAAAAGGATCAAAATGAGAGCAGTCGAATTTTCCATCCTCCTGTTCAATTTTCCACGATTCAAGGCTCTTTGTGTGAAATGGATCAGTTCCCAATTATTTCATCCTGAATATCTTATTTAATACTGCTCATACTCAATGAACAGTCAGTTATCTTTCAATACAAAAATTATTTTTGAATTGAATGAATGCGGCCATTATTGAATTGAAACCTCATTCAAAAAAATTTTTGTATTTCGAACTCTTCTACTCTCCATTATTATTCGATTCCGCCGAACCGCATTTCATGATCCAATGAATTGATCATGTACACATGGAACGAATGCTTAGACTTGGAAATATAAAAAGTGGGAGATTCGAAAATCACGAATTATGAACTGAATGATCCCAAAGTCGAAAAAGTTAACAAGTCAACCTTAATCAAGGAACTGTCAGAAGGAGAATCATTGATAATCCCGATATATATCATGTCAATATTCTGTAACTCTGTTTGATTGGAAATTTGTTGCCTATTGGAGTTTCATTCATCTCTTTTGAAGTTAATTCTTTGACATCGCCGGTGTACATGTTGATCTTCACTCGTTTCCCTCTCTTAGTGACAGGTAAATATATTCCACAAAGAATATTCTCATTTGTAGAGTTTCCAAGTATCGCAAATACGTCACCATTAGTCGATGATAGCACAGTTTGTTCATCCTTTGACAATGGCTTGAAGGTATAATTTGTGCTTCTCAATCGGAAACCATTAACGGACGGGAAAGTGTATTTGCAGAGTTTGAAAATTAGTGCCGGATTCATGTAAGGAATGAGTCGGACAGATTGAATTTCTTCGATCGTGAATCCAATTATGAGAGAAGGATTATGCCTCTGTGAAGGATACCTAGACCTGATACGGAGGGGAGCCTCAGGGATCTGAGAAGACACGGTGGGTGCAGGAGACGCTTCAGGCGGAGAAAACCGAGCTGATAGATGAGACCTGTCAGGTGGAGAAGATCTGGCAGGAGAATCAGGTCTGGCTAGAGGAAGATTCCTATCCGGACAATGGGGAGAAGAACAATCATGGCGAGAAACGCCAGGGATAGGTGCGCCGTTAGGCAAACAATCGAACTGTAGAGATGGTTCTGTAACAAGAAACATTAGATCACATTTTGTTCGGAGCACGGAATCATATTTCGTTATACAGGGCGACCCAGAATCATCTCAAGAGACCCATACAGCTGTATGAGAATGAAAAAAATGAGTTGAATTCTCAGTTATTCGGTAATCAGATATTTAGGCTGGGCCATTTACGAAAGCGGTATAAACTCTCAGAAGTATTCAAGTAGAAGGGCGACATAGCATGGTGTATGTTCTTGTCTGTTCAAACCAGACTCCTGATTAGTCTAGTTTGAATATTGCATGACTCATGAACTGGGAATTCAACTGATCTCTGGGAAGCGCATTTTCCATTTCGATCATATTTTTCATTTTTAGGCAGCCACATTAGTCCGAATACTCGAGATGAGGAACATAATTGAGATTTAAGTTCTTATGTCTATTCCTATTATTATAGAATGTGCTAAAAGATGTTACTGAGTAGTATCCGAGAGGAACTGATTCTGATAAGATCTAAATGAGCGATCCCAGACCGAGATGGATAGATAAATGTGATATGAATTCTATATCGGAGCGATAAATATAACACAGAGAAGTTTGCTTTTCCTGAAGAAAAAATATGCACAGTAAAGAATACGTGATTGGAATCCCTCTGCCAATGCCGGAACAGCTTCGGAAAGGAGGAATCCACAATCACTAAACCAAACTCAAAAAATATTTGATCTTTGATCTCGAAAGTGCTTGTGCACCACTGCAGGAAAAATTTATAAACCGATGTCCCTACCTTTCAATCTGGGAAGTCTGCGCACAAATGGATCTCATTATAGATATTTACCGATAGAATCGAGTATGACCAGCAAAAATGAAACAAGAGTCCAGACGTTCCTCATATTCTCTGATGATAGGAAGAACTGATTGATTCTTGAATGGATGGTTTGCTCCACATATGAACTAATGAATTCTCAAATCATTCGTCAGCTCATCAATACAATGATAAAGTCAGTATATCTGATGTGAAAGACGTCGACTTTGTTCTCGTAATATATCATTGTGAGATAAGAGTTAATCTCTTAGATTTCCTAGAACTATGTAATTCTGGTCTCCTCATGGCCGACGAACACGTTCACGCTCGTTAACAAACTCTTCGCTGAATTTATACCCATATGCTCTTGCTGTATTGAGCTCCTCGTTCCCTAAAGTTTCTAATTACTGTTTATGAGGCTTGAATAATACATGAGAACTCCCCACGAAGAACTGGAGAGGAACTGAGTCTCAATCCTTCTTGGTGTAAACCTTTTCACCGAATACACGAAGGAAAAAGGACATAAAGAGACATGAGGTCCATAGTACCTGAATTATATTCCAAATCTTGTTCCTTCCTAGTACATGTATTTGGATGTGTATTGTGTCTCAGTTAGTAACAATCTGGAATTGTAGGAATTTATTCACTATGCAATGAGGGTGGTACTCCATCAGAGTACATTTTTGATTGGGAGTGCAACATTCACATCGATTTCAGTGAAAATTCAATAATTTTGATCTATTCAGGTATTCCTAATTTGAAATTCATCCCTGCCGAAGAACTGCTTCGAGTTCAAGTCACATGTTCCACTATTCAAGGAGGTTCCAAAGATCGTGAAAGTCAGTAATTATTGAATTATAGTCACCATTAGAAGTACTTCCGAATCCCTCGAGAGAACAGTTCACGTGAAGATTCAGAAAACTCAATGAATCCTGGAATTCCGTACCCCGAATCGCTCTTCTCGAGTGATCGAGGAAACTCCCAGTAAATATCGGAAATTAATGCCAATTAGTTTTCAAGGTTGCATGTTCAAATATATAGCGATGAATGAAACCAGCAGTTTCAAGCATGCTTGTGGCTGCGGTGAGAATGTATTCTCTTACAGGTGTGACAAGGATTAGAAGATTATAGTGTTATAAGGGTCATAAGGAGGAATGAGAAAAATAGAGATGCATCCTCAGCGTTTTCATGAAGAGGAAATCAGTAAAATGGACGAGAGGAGCTAAGCTCTGATCAAGAAAATGAATCAAACATTCAGGGATGTGAGCTGCAACAGTCCTGAAAGACTGCAACGCGCAACTAATGCAACGCGGGGTCTGCTCCAGGAGGAAGTGAAAGTTAACCAAAAGAGTATTGACAACCTCAAAATGAAGAGTTTGCTCATAAGAGCGAGATAACACTCATTCCTCGCTCACTTCTGGAAGGAGGATCATTGAAGACGGTAGTTCTAAGTCCACTGATGAACGTGATCCAGAGGACAAGGGGAGTAACATAGGAATTTGAGCAGCAGATGAATTGAATGAGGGAGGATTTTGCAATCAGGAATCAGTGAAGAAGGCGTGAATGATATAATGAGAGGGAGTGTCAGAGCGAAGAAATGTTGAAATATCAAGAGACGGATAGCGAGAGAAGATACAATGAAGTTCAGGATGGAGATACATGAGGGAGCAGATGGGCGGAACTATATTGTGGTGGAAGGGTCTATTCTGACAAGCCAGGGAGCACGAGGGTATGTGGAAGGACTTCAAAAAGGGTTAAGGTATATTCTAGGCAATGTGCAAAAAGTAAGACTGCAGTAAAAGAAGGAATAGGAAGTGGCGGTCAGGGAATTACAGATCAGTCGCTGGACGACAGGGCCAAGGTAAGGAAGAGTCTAGGAAGGAGATAACATGTAATGTTGATCTGTGATGTCCATGTCGATTATCATGATGAATGTAAGGGGTTTATTTCATGGGGAAGTAAATGGTGCGGTATAGGGAGAGGACATTCAGAGAAGGAAAGTGAGTATCAGAGTGATAACGCGTGAGTTCGTGATACTGTACATCGAATACGAGATGGAGGGGGTTGAAGGAGGAAACTGGATGGAGAATAAGATGTGACCAGTTTCGGAAAGAAGGGATCGTAAAAGTATACCATCACCTATGAAAATTGTAGATCAGAGTGCAATGATGCGTGAGAGAAGTATCAAGTACAGCGAAGGTGCACTTTAACAAGGATCAAGTGGTGACGATATGATATGATTCGGACGACAACAACGTAGACGAAAAAAAAAGAGAGGAACACCAGAAAGCTGTTCCGAAATGGGAATTGGAGAAGATGAGTCAAGAATATGAAGCTGGGAGGAGGAAGATGTTCAGGACGATGTTGTAGGATGAAAGAACAAGATACAGAGGAAGATCTGGTAGAGGAGTTGAGGAGTGTCGTAAAGATGAGGACATATGGGATATTCAGCTCGATTCATTTCATATTTTCAACGCTTGAACTCCTTAATCATATGACTTTGCTGAGCTGCATTAAATATTGGATGAATGCTTCAATCTTAAGAATTACAGTCGGAAACCTGTTGGATTGAAGATTCAGCAGATGTGAATTACAAACTTAAATATATATTTGTTCTGGAAATTCGTGAAGGATTGCTCACGGATGAATTCACATCCATCTTCAGCTCTTCCTGAGCCTAGCGGCCAGCCTTGATCGATTTATCATTTCGAAATAACAGAGTTCGTAATTATGGTGTGTAAACTCAATATTCTTAAATACCTCGTGATCGGATGTTGATTGACTATCGGGATTTGACTTATTTCATGCAGTGTCAATAATCCAGAAATTCCAGTGTGCATGTTGATTCTTTCGCGCTTACCCTTCACAGTTAAAGGTGAATATATTCCACGAAAAATCGTTTGTTTCATAAATATCTACTATATCGCGAAAATGTCACCGTTCGTCGCTGATAATACGATGTGTTCTGTGCTTGGCATGGCGCTGAAGCAGGAGGAGACTTCGTACTGGCACGGAGAAGAGTCCTGGCAAAATGAAGAGAGTCAGAAGAATAATCAGGTTTAGCAAGATAAGTATTTCTCACTGGAGATTGTCCGTCACAAAAGTAATGATGAAAATGAGGTATTCTACGAGGAATGCCAGTGATAGGTGTGCCATTAGAGAAACACTCGAACGGTGAACATAATTCTGGAACAAGCAACAGAACATCGTATTTTTCCTGGAGAGCACACTAGTATTTCGGTGTATGATGTTTGGCAAAGGTCTTTTTAATTACCAATATTTTGGTACAACAAATTTGTACTCTCAATTATATAAAATGGACACACATACACCCTGCGTGTCATTTGATTATTTAGATATCAATTAAATGCATTTCATTGATTATTGAATCATCCTCAATAATATCCCTGATCTGGACGGCTTAATGTCTATACTGCTTCAACCATTTGTGTCACAATTTTTGATTGCCTTTACATTCCCCGAATTCGTTCACCTACTTGATGGTGGTTCACGCGCCCAGTTACATCATCTATTTTCGAGCTTCATGGGTTGGAAATCTAACTCATTCCCGCGTACCAAAATTTTCGAATATCGAGGCATGTCTTCCTCAGAGATGCGATGCGATTTTTTCATGGATGATTTGAGAAGATTTCTTCACGCTCCTCCATTATGTTCCATCCATCCTTCATCATATCCTCACTTTTAGTCAGGAATTACCGATTCGAATTTTCATCCAACTGTTTATATCGTTTGAGCCCTTCTGATTTCTTCAAAACCAATATCGAGAGGAAGTTCGACCTTTTCACAACAAAATGATGGAAGGACAAAAAATGCTGGCTGATAGCATTGGAGATATGGGAAGCCTGAAATCGTGAATTATTGTACGCATTAAGTTTCGAATTCATAAGTGATTCCTGTGTGGACTTTTGTCGAACTTGACAGCACCACGGTTTTTTAAAGATTTTCTCCAGCCCATCCGAAAAATATCCTGTTTAGTCATGATGGGATTGTTTGCTGAAAGTGGCAACCTAGTCAATCAGAAGGTATTGCTTCCAAGTGAAAAAAGACTTCCATGGATTTCATCCAATTCCGACGTTTTGAGGTCCTCTGAGTCAGGAACCAAGAAGAAGGAACGAGTTCGTTAGCCAGCCATTTTAGATGAAAATTCGAAAAGTAAGAGCATTTCGGCAATATTGCAGAACATGTTTTCTCGAAATTCAGAAATTATAGGATTACGTTCGGAACACTGAAGGAATTCGATTGTGCTTCTTCATACAGTTTTAGAGACCAAAAAGGAAGACTGAGTTTGTTAGCCAGCCATTTTTTATGGAAATTCAAAAACAGAGATCATTTTGGAAAATAATCAGACCATTTCTTTCCAAATTCAGGATTCATATGTTTTGCCAGACATAGTGATTTGAAGTTCAAACAATTAACTTCCATGACATTACCCGGAAAAATGTGAATTCCCAGAGTAACGAAATTTCAAAATCCAGAAATAGGAACAAAAACTAGCATTTTAAGCCAATCACTGCTCCATGCAAAAAAATGTCAGTTTGAGAAAAATGTTTTTTTTTTGAACGTGCAACAATATCATTGCAACGAATTCATGAATTGCGCTGGAATATAGAAGGATCACATTTTTATGGCACGGAAAATATTGAAAAATCCGAAAAAATTCATTCCATGTCCAAACCATGTGAGATAGGATGGATTGAGATCCGAAAAAAATTGTGCAACTGAAAAAGTTCTACAAGTTGGTGATAAGTGACTTTTGTATGTGATGAGTGATTTCTGTTTCATTAGCGAAGGATAGCATTGACGGTGACATAATCTGCGCGATAAGAACGCACATACTCATCAAAACTTTGCTCATTCAATTCCTTGCTCCTGTCGGTTACGTTTCTCCACTATATCATTGTCTTCGTGTTCTCAATACATTTCTAACGATTGAAGCATGAAATAATCATCAATAATGCTCATGTTACTTCAGAATTTGCATTTTTGATATCTCATATTTAGAAGGCATTAGATTTGTGTTAAATTGGCCCCCCCACCCTGATTTTAGCCAAATGTCCATGTTCTGTGACCCCCTGGAACAAAAGAACAGGTTTTGTCGGATTTTCATGTCTGTCTGTTTTTCAGCCGGCCCTCTTGAATGAAAAATATAAAACTCAGCGCATTGAGAAATTTGTCATGAACATCCCTTCTGAAAACATAAGAGAGTGTGGAGCGCCAGTTTTCTATGATTCTCGAACGAAATCTCGAGCGCGGAGCGCGAGAGTCTTCATGAGAATGGGTTCCTTAGGGTCGATAGAACCTTGAGTGAATTAGCCCTTCTCTTCATGTTGAACTCGAATAATCAAACCA
>UWOG010043544.1:0-17552 GCA_900490065.1 Neuroterus quercusbaccarum
AAATTCAACCAAGGTTATTGAATTGATGTAGTTAAGCATCTAAGTATCTCCATTATCTGTATTATTCATCTCTGTATAGGTTTCACGAAATGGTAAGATGGATGGATCAAGTTGACAGCACTTTGAGAACTATCTTACAAGAGGTCACTTCATTAGAAGAATTCGAAAAGGAAAAAACTGTCTTTCAGGTAAGAAAAATTTACTACTGAGTTCAAGAATCTAGCTTCTGCTGAGATCCCTTCTTTTGAACAAATCTCTGATCTAATATAAGCTATACATAAAATATATACTTAACTATATTGCTCCCTTGGATAGCTACAAACCTTGACGGTAAATATTAGTGAAAATTCTCATTATTTTACTTAAATTATCCGTTCTGTGTAATTTTATGATTGAGAATTGTTAAAAACCTCATGTAGCACGTCTTTAGAAACTAGAGTAATTCTTCTCTATTATCCTCACAGGACGTTTGCCGCGAAGCTGATAATCAACGAGAGGCGATGAAGTGGTTGGTTCAAACTCTAGACAGCCTCACATCCAACCGATCTGATCACGAAGCAATAACCGAGCAAAAACATCTTGAACAATTAATAACTCGTTACAAAAACTTGATACCAACCATAGAAATCACCATGACAAAGACAGAAATATACTCCAAGAGTTACACTTATCGCAAAGAAGTTCGAGAAGTTTGTACTCTTCTTCATAAAGTCCGCGAGCAGTCCATAGTTCCTCCAGCAATGGAGACTCCAGAAAAGATTAAAGATGCAGTCAAGCATCAGGAAACTCGTATCAACCAGTTGGAGCATCAGAGAGCGAATATTGTCAGTATGCTGCAACGCGGAAAAGATCTTTTGAAAGATCAGCATGCTCCAACCTTTATCTCTTCTGAAGTTCAACAATTGGAATCCAGCTGGAATGAAACTTATGGCCAGAGCATGGAAGCCTTAAAAAATTTGAAGGTATCTGAAAAATTGTGGAGTGCCTACGAAGAACAGAAGATGGAGATCTTAAGACTCATTTCTCAAGCTGAAGATGAGCTGAAAAATATTAGAACCTCTGGATACTATGAAGCTTCCCAAATTCAATCAGACCTTCAAAAACAGGAAAAGTTCAGTTCTACTCTGCGAAAAGATGCATCAGATATGATGAACAAGTTGAGACAGACTCATGAAAGTTTGTGCGAAGTAACTCCGCCCGAAAGACAGCCTCAGCTGACTAGAGAGGTACATGAAACTGAGAATAAACTGGAAGTCACTTTAGAGAAGGTAGAGATGAAAGTTGTTGAGCTGAAGAAGTATAACGTTAGGTGGAATAGCTTCCAAAATGAACTGAGTGACCTCAAAACCTGGACTCAGCACAGTGCTCCACAATCCATTGCCAATATCGATGCGTCTACATCTCCTGAAGAGCGACTTCGCAAAACTGAGATTCTGCATAAACAAATTCATGAGAAAATAACGATTTTGAAGACTCTGGAGCAAGAGTCGGTCATTCTTATTTCAACTGATGCTAAACATCCAGAAGCTCAGCATTTAAGAGAGAATATAAAGAATATTAGACACCAAGTTGAAGCCTTGAACAAAAGTATTGCCGAACAGAGAGATTTGGAAGCTCAGAATCTAGAAACCTGGAAAGGTTACGAGGTTAGTATTCAGAAATTAAAACCGTGGATAGAGGAAGCTGAATCTAGAGCTGCGACTCTTGGAGCCAAGCCAACGACTTTAGTTCAAGCGACTGAAATGCTGAGAGTTGCTAGAGAATTCGAGAAACGATGTGATGAGTATGTGCCTCAACTTCAAGAACTGACTGAGATAAGCCAGCATATTGCTGGTAAGGTAGCTGCGCCTGATGAAGTGGATGCAGTAAATACTCGTTGGAACTCAGTCCATGATGTAGTTGTACAAACAACCACGAAGCTAGATAAGTTGGTATCTTCTTGGAAGACCTTTGAACAAGATGCTGAACAGTTCAACGAGTGGTTACAGAAAAGCGAGGAGGTGTCTTTGGTTGAACCAAATATCCAGACACCAGAGGTCAGCAGGCTGGAGCAAGAACTCATAAGGATGAAGAATATCAATAAAGATATATCTGATCATCAAGCTCAGCTGATTTCCCTCACTCAAGTCTCGGATCATATCAGTCATGGATTATCTATCGAAGGAGCAACGAACTTAAAAAACAGGGTTTCAGAGATGAAGTCTCGAGTCAACAAATTGGCAGACACTGTTAGACATCAGATAAATGAAGCATCAGATGCTGTCCTTGCCAGGCAGGAATTCCAGATGAAAATAACTGATTTCGAGAATTGGATGAGCAGACTCAGGTCAAACACTGCAGAAATCAGTGATGTAGACATAGGTAATGTGGATACCAACTTACAGGCAGTGCATGCCTTGCTACAGGAGCATTATGAAAAGCAACCAAACTTTACAGCAATTTATGATGAAATCAAGAATCTTGCAGCTTTGAGGTCTCTGCAAGAATCTGCAGAACTTGATGAAATTTACACTTCTTTGGCTACGAAGTACAAGAACCTTGAGGATGATCTTCAGCAAAAGAAGAAGCGTTTGGAAAAATGGGCTGAGCTCTTGAATTGGAGAAATGAAGCAAGTGCTCAGCTGAGTCACTGCAAGTATCAGTCAGAAGCTAGAAAACCCACAATCACTGATTTGGAAAGTATCTCTTCAGAGTTGCAAGGTGTGCATTCAAAAATAAGTTTCTGGAAGGAGCAGGTTCCAATGGTAGATAGTGCTTCAGGAGTCCATGTTCGTGATGAGCAAGGGAAACTTTTAACAGCATGTGCTTTGTTAGATAACTTAGAAGCCCAAGCGGTGACCTTAAGAAATGAGCTGGCCACGAAAAGGGATAAGCTTGAAAGCCTCGGAGCAAGATGGGATAATTTCAGAAAACTGCAACAGAAGATCAGTGAAGAGATTGTTGGTACTCAGACCACTCTCCAAGACGTTATTTACAAACTAGACGCATGTGAGAATCTGTCTTCAACCATCGAGAAAATCAATTATTTGATCGAACAACATCAACAGTGTGTCAATGATAAAAATCAATTGCATAGAGAGGGTGATGATCTCTTGAGAGAAGATCAGAGAGCCATAACGAACATTCAAGTAGTCCTATCATCAGTTGATGCCAATTGGGAGAAGGTGACTGAACTCCTCTATGACAATAAGAGGAAGTACATTGAAATGGACAATGACTGGCGACAGTACCAAGATGCCAGAGAAAATTTAATCATTCTTATAGAAGAGTCAAAAAATATGTGCCAATCTGCGAAAGAAGTTCCAAACGATATAACCCAAGCTACAGTTGTATTGGATAAATATAAGAGAGAATTAGATACTTTGAAGAGGGGTAAACAGTTCCTAGAGAAGATGGAATCAAAAGGACAGCAGATTTTCAAAGAAGCTTTGCTTATGCCTTCTTTCAAAACAGACTCGATTGAATCTGATTTATCTGAGGTGAGGAAAGAGTACCAAAAAGTATATTCGAACGTGGTGGAGATAACACGAATTTCCGAGACCCAAGCGGTTATTTGGAAGCAAGTTGATGAAGCGAAATACGAACTTACGAGATGGTTGAGTGATACAAATGAAGCATTCACTTCAGTTATTGAACGCCTGTCAGATGCTGGAGCTGGTCAAGCTCTATTGGCTAAATACTATGAGGAGCTTCCAGCTAATCAAGTAATCCGTGAAGAAATTACAAAGAAGACAGAACAGCTCGTTAAATTGAACAACAGTGCTGTCATACCTACGCTAAATTCTCTCAGTCAGCTTCTTGATGATGAATTTGAAGTTCTCAAGGAATCAGCAGATAAGTTGAAATCCTTGACCTCAACTTTGAGTGATGAAGAGAAAAGTATTCGTCAAGAGTTGAAGAAATCGAGTGACCAGATTTCCAAAATTCGAGAAGACATTATCAAGTGTGATGATCTTACGGGAGAAAATACGAAAATCTTAAGCAGAATCAATAAATGCCAGGAGTTAAAGCAAGAGCTAGAAAAATGTGACTACTCTCTGTCAAAGATTGGTGAGAAATTAACAGAGATGGCTTCTACCTATCCTTCAATTTTAAGGTCTAGTTTACCTAAAGAACTTCAAGCTCTCCAACTTAGAAGAGATGGAGTAGCAAGTCATGCTGATAAGGTAAACGCAACCTCGGTCGCATTTTTGACAAAGCTCTATCATGAGAAATTTGGAGCTCTTCAGAGAATGGTGGCAGTTCATAAAGAAAAGATAGCCTGGTGTGAACCTGAACAAAGCAGCGACAAGTACAATCTCGAAGTCAAGATGACATCCCTTAATGACGTGGCTGTTGGAATTGCTGACTGTGACGCTAGGAAAACTGAAAGTGACAACTTCTTGAAATTATTGGAAACTGTCGAAAGCGTCAAGACCATGACAGCTATGAACACTGAACGTGAGAAAGTTTCAAGTGATCTTGAAAACTTGAAGGTTAATTATGCAAAGATCAAAGATGTTCTAGAGAGTAATATCGCATTATGGCAAAGTTACGAAAGCACTTCAGAAAACGTTGTCGCCTGGTTGAAAGAGATAGAGAGTAAAATCAGATTAGAAGGATCCTCTTTGATCAATCCTAAAGAAATTGAGGCTAAGATTGAAGAAATGAGTATTCTAAAACGTACAGTCTCAGAGTTTCAGATCGAATTAGCTGATTTAGCTACATTAGGGGATCAGATTACTCAAGTCAGTCCAGAATCTAGGGTCGCACAGTACGTTGGGCATTTGAATGCTAGATACCAAACAATCCAGAAGTTTCTGAATCAGCAACTTGACAAACTTGAAGACCTAAAATCTACACGAGATCAGTACAAGTCGAGTGCAAAAGAACTGGAAGATTGGCTGGCAGATGCTGAAAAGAAGCTAAATATCTTTGATGAGATCAGCGGACCTAAGCCTATCACCTTTTACCAGAATAAGCTGAAGGAGTTGAAAACCTTCAATGAAAAACGAGAAGTAGGTCAGGGAATTTTGAACAGAACAGTTGAAGCGGGAGAGAATTTATACTCTAAGATCAATTCTAATGATAGAGAAATCATTCGAACAGATTTGAGAAACCTTAGAAATAGGGTTGATGGCTTAGCTGATCGAGTGAGCACTACTTATAAAAAGATTGAAAGTGACATGATGCATAGATCTTCCTTTGAAGATAAATACACTCAGGTAAAACGATGGGTGATCGATGCTGAAACCAAGCTAACTGAAATGCAAGATTTGCATCCAACTCTCCAAGAAAAAAAGTTAGCTCTTCATTCATATAGAGCAATCGCTCAAGATGTAGCTCTCCATAAGAATATTCTACAACAATTGCAGGAACGTTTAGATGATATATCCGATGATGAATCAAGTGATATGCTCAGTAGTATTATTGAAACTTATGATAAACTTTCTGAGGATGTAGAAGGGAAAGTGAATGTAGCAGAGAAGCATGTGTCAAATCATGAAGCTTATCTTCAAACCTTCGAGAAAATGAGGGATTGGATAAACGCGATTGTGAATGAAGCTGCGCCCGTAATTGACGACTTATCAATTGAGAAAGATTCTGCTAAAGCGAAAATTAATTTGATAGATAATGTTCTCAAACAAAAAGAAGAAGGCGATCATTTGATTGGAGATTGCAATCAACAGCTCAACATCATTCTCGAACAGACATCCATAGCTGGACACTTAGCTCTTCTGAAATGCTTCGATGAGCAGAAGAAGATCTGGCAAGATTTCCTGAAGAAGTCTGAAAGTACTCGAGATAGGCTGGACCGACTTTTCAATCAGTGGTCGGAATTCCAGAAGGTAATTGAAGCTCTTGAAGCCTGGACAAAGCAAATGGAGATCCAGGTCAAAGACCAGAGTTTGAAAAGTACAGAAGAAGCAAAGCAAATTCATTTGAAGAAGCTGAAGAATCTGGAGGAGGAAATTGCAGCAAAGGGCAGTGAGTTTAATTCTGCTATCGAACAATGTCAAAATTTAGAAGCTGAGTCTGATTTGGCAAATAGAGTTTCAAGGCAGGCTACAAAGTATCAAGCAATCAGGAACCAGGCGAAGGAATCTGTGACTCGCTATGAACAATTTGTAAAGGAACACGGAGCATTTAATGAAAGGTACAACCAATTTATAGAATGGATCAATGTAGTTCAGGACGAACTGAAGAAGCATAGTGAAATTGTCGGCGATCTATCGGTTCTTCAGAATCGTCAGAAGAGTATTCGAAATATGGGAGATACTAGAACAAAAGAAAATGCTCGTTTTGAATCTATAATTGACCTTGGAGAGAAGCTTTATACTCACACGTCACCAGAAGGTCGAGAAATAGTAAGACAGCAGCTGAGGAACTTGAGAACACTCTGGGATGGATTTTCAGAAGATTTACAATCAGCAACCCAGAAGCTTGATCAGTGTTTGATGCAATTCGCTGAGTTTTCACTTTCCCAGGAGCAACTTACTGCTTGGCTGCGAGATGTTGAGAAGGCAATGCATCAACATACCGAGTTGAAGTCAACTTTAGAGGAGAAACGAGCTCAGTTGCAGAATCATAAGATTATGCATCAAGAGATCATGTCCCATCAAACCTTGGTGGAATCTGTTTGTGATAAGGCTCAGCAACTGGTTGATCAAACGAAGGACACTTCTTTAAATGTCTACCTGCAGTCGATCAAACAGTTATTCCAGAACATAGTTTCGAAGTCTCGTGATTTATTGGACAACTTAGAGGATTGTGCTGAGAAGCATAATCGGTTCAATCAGAAATGCATTGGATTCAGTGATTGGCTAACCGGAGAAAGTGATAAGCTGGTTGATTGCAACGATGTTTCTGGGGAGAGAAGTGAAATATCGCGAAGATTGACTATACTTGCTGTTCTATCTGAAGGTGAAAATAAAGGAAAAGAGTTTTTGAAAGAATTGCGGGACCTAGCGGTTGCTGTAGCTAAAAGTACAGCCCCTAAGGGTCAGGAGGCTGTAAATAAGGAGCTAGTTGCATTGGAAGCTTGTCTAAATGAGCATCTGAATGGAATTGGTTGGTTTTTGTTTAATTATGATGATAATGAAGCTTGCTATGAGCATTCAGTTGGAATTGAGAATAATCTTCTACAACTTCCATTTGTTTAGAATCGGCCAAAACTCAGCAGAATGCAGCTATGCAGAGATGGCAGGACTTTGAGGATCAGCTAGAAGCCCACACAAGTTGGTTCCGTGGAATGGAAGCAGCTTTCAGGGATCAACAATTACAGTCCACTCTGAAGGAGAAGGAAGACCGCCTCAATGCCTTCAAAGAAAAACGTGAAATGATAGTTAAACAAGAGAGAGAGATAGATCTGTTTGTTGACACATCTCATGGTCTCCTAAATTCGAGTAGGGTGGAACGGATCAAGCCTCTCATCTCTCAAATCAGCAATCGGTGTGTAAATTATATATCTTTTGTTGAATTCGATGACAAGAAGGTTAAAGTTGTTCTCAATCTAAAGACGAGTAAAATTTCTAATTATTTACAGGTATCAACAACTACATGCTCTGAGTAAAGAAGTGATTAGTCGTAGCCAGAGCATCGTCGATGACCACAAAGCCTACGAAGAGAGATTAAAGGCTATAGATGCTTGGCTGACTCCACTCGAACAGAATCTTGATGTACTCAGAAAAGAAGAAATCGGAGGAAATTTGGAAGCCAAAGGTCCGCGAATGCAAGTTCTTTTTACAGAACGTGAACAGGCAGAGCATCGTTTATTAGGATTCACAGCAGCTGGTGAAAGGATCCTTCCTGATACTTCTGCTCAAGGTCGAGAACAAATCCGGCAAGAATTACGAAAAGCCAGAGAAAGATGGGACAGTTTGGCTGATGGAATTCTGGAACAACAGAAGAAGCAAGATGCACAGAGCCTTCAATGGTCAAGTTACCAAGAAACCCTGCAGCAAATTTTATCTTGGCTTGATACAATGGAGAGAGCGATTAAACAAGACTCTGGAAATGTTTGGACATCCTTACAGGAGGTTCGATCGAAATTGTTGAAAAACAAAGTGAGTTAACAACTCAACTAATTTTTTTAGCAACTGATTATTCATAGAGTAGATTATCATTATTAATAATTTTTTATTCAAAGGCCATGCATCAGGAGATACTTTCCCACAAAAGAATCATCGAAGGTGTTTCTGACAAGGCCAACACTTTAGCTCAAGTCTCTCAAGCACCGATAGACATTCAGAAAGTCGATTCAGTTTCACAGAGATACGATGATCTGGTAGACGCATCACAAAAAGTAATAGCAAACTTAGAATCAGTTGTCGATATGCTACAACAGTTCTACGATTTGCAAAAGGCTCATCAAGCCTATCAGAAACAGCAGTGGGATACTCTATCAAATTATAGTGACTCTACAGGAAACAAGGCAGCTCTCCAGTCTAGACTATTGAAAGTCATTGAGATCCGGGATAATCTCAATGAAGGAGAAATGAAAATAAATCTGTTAGAGGAACACGTTGCTCAACATTCTGGAACTTTATCACCAAGGTCACAGGAATCAATGAAGAGGGATTTGACTAATCTGAGATTTGAGAATGAGAAATTTACTAATGCAGTAAGCGATGCTGTTCGTTGTATTGAGGAGAGGATTCAACAATGGAGTGAATACGAGAATTCATTGGAACGATTGCTTCTTTGGTTGTCTGAAGCAGAAAATTCACTAAAAAATTATTCCTTGAAGAACACAATTGATGAGAAACAAGAACAACTCGAAAAGTATCAGGTAAGTTCATACATATTTACGTGTTTATCATCCACACATTGCGTAATTGAACCATGGAAAGAGTTGAGTTAGTGAAGAGAGTTGAATTTCATATGAAATGGTAAAAATTCTGATAATCAAATTCCTTAGGATCTCCTAAAGATAATGGATGGTCGGAACATCGATGCGATGGAATTAGTGGCTCTTGGTGACCACCTTGATCAAGTAAGATCTGAAAGCATCGCCAAAATTTTAGTGCTTGGGATGCATAATATTTCATTTTCATTCGCCTTCCAGCATCAGCATTTCAAGTTTGAATTCCAGTTAAGGCTTCTTCAATTTAAGCTTCTTCATTTGCTGGAATCATACTGATTTCACGGAAAATTCTCTCATAACTTTCAGAAAGTATATTATTTCTTGTTCGAAGATTTATTCATCTATTACTTGTATAATAGATCAAATCTGATCTTCGAATAGAATATAGTTTTCTGCACTAGTTAAGGATTCTACCGAAACATTGGGGCATCTCATTGATCACCTTTTAGCATTTTGCTGCTTCTTCAGCATTCCTAGCTCTTCTATACTTTTGAAGCTGAATTTGTATTGGGAACGATTCTAAAGAATCTCAAATTATTTAAATTTCAACCAACAAATTTTATAGATTGATGATTTTTCAGTCATTGCTAGTGAATCTGAGGCAGAATGAAGCTGAGTTTGATAAGATGAGTGACGATTCATCAGATCTGATTCAAATAAGTGGAGAGACGAGATTTTCTGCTAGTGTCCAGCAAGTCACTTCTAGATTCCAGTCAATTCAAACAACTGCAAAGGTCTTGATTCCAGTCACTCTAATTTGAATTGTTGTTATAATTTTTATGTCTGAAAATAACTAGTCAATTTACTTTCTCTTCTTCTACAGGAATTAGTAAAGAAATGCGAGCAAGCAACCTCGGATCACGCATCCTATTTAGAGCGATACAAGGAATGTTTGGAACGTCTGACGGCTGCGCAGCAACGATACCAAGTGACCCGAGACAACATATCCGGAACACGTGAGGAATTAGTCGCACACATTGATACTCTCAACGAGCTACTCACGAGACAAGCCTCATTGGCATTGCTAGTAAACTCGACAGTAGAAGCTGGTGAACGTCTTTATGCTACTACAGGCAACGAAGGGAGAGAAATAATTCGCCAACAGTTGCTGGACCTTCAACAAGCTATTGAGTCTCTCTATGATGGTGTGACCTCGACCGAACGAGAAATTAGAGCGAAAATCTTCTGCTGGTCCGGATTTGATGAATGCTGCGAGCAATTCGAAAAATGGCTCAAGGTCGCAGAAACTCATTTGAAATCCGAAATAGAATTGAAGAATACTCTGGACGAAAAGCGTGCACAATTACAGATCTACAGAACGTTTTTACATGATGCTCAACTCCATCAACAGGATCTGATAAATCTCCGTGATAAGGCTGATAATCTACCAGATAGGACAGACAAAATCGATGATATCCTAAAGGAATTGGGAGAGAGACATGCGATTGTTTCGAAGCGTGCTGTTGGATTTGTGGAAAGGTGAGTAATATGACTTCATAATGCCATATTTATGTATAAGGAATTGTTCATTGCCGGTAGAAGATGTTGATAAGAAAATAGGTTTAGTTCGTCAAGTATATGTTTGGGTGTCGTAAGAATGAGTTTGTCAGTGAGTAGGTTTCTCACTGAGTAAGATTTCCCAACGCAGTTTCTTAGATTCACTAATTCTGAGTTTCATGTTACGATTCACTAGGAAATTCTTTTGGACGCCTGATGAGAATTTTTTCTTCAAATAAGGTTCTTGTTAGGGTCCCTTCATACAGATATGTTCGATGTCATATGCGATAAATTTCTGAATGAAATTAATCAATTCTGATAATTTTGATACTTTAGTGTTTTTTTATATTAGAGGATATATTATAGCGTATCTCATAATCTTATGCTGAGCAACTTCATTTTTGATCCATTTTAGTTGATTTTCATATGTACATATATACGCTGATAAATTATTCAGTGGTATTGATATATTCATACAAAACTCCTTCTTGCCTAAGCTGAAAGAGTTGTTCATAGAATGATTTGACTTTGACCATTGTTTCGAATATTTCTCACTTTCAATTATGTTACTTGTTTGATCATAAGAAGTTTACTCATTAGTTTGGATCTGATCAACTGGTGTTCCAAAACTGTTTCAGATAGGAAATTAATAAGGTTCTTATAAATTATGGTTTTTCACAGATACGAGGCAATTGTCAGTGACCATCAACAATACAGCAAAGCCGTTCTGGACACCCACGAGTGGCTTGACGCAACTCACAATGCTGTCAGCCTTTGGGGGGACGCAGAAATTGAGAGGGTATCGCTCCATACGAATCTGGATCGTTTGCGAAATCTCCTGCAAACTCTTCCAGAAGAAGAGCCAAGGATTCGACAAATTCGAAGCCTTGGTGAAAAGGTCATACCAGGAACCTTAGAGAGTGGTCAAGTCAATATTAGATCGCAAATCGATTCATCACAACAGGAATGGGAAAGTTTAGTTTCAGCTGTTAAGTGTACGATGGAGGCTTTAGAATCTAAACTCCAACAATGGAATGAGTTTGAAGCCTCTAAAGAAAGATGCCTTACCTGGATCCGAGAAACGGATACCAAACTTCACGCAGTTGATTTGAAATCAACTCTTGAAGAAAAGAATGACCAGTTGGAAAAATTGAGAGTCTTGCAAGGGGAAGTTCGGGCTAAGGAACTCGAAATTGACGCTGTCTCTGAGAGAGCTCAATTATTACATAAGAACTTGACTTCGAAAACTTCACAGATATCAGAATTGGGTATTAAGTATCAGCAAATATCATGCAAGGTCAAAGAACTAAATAATCGTTGGCAACAATATGTGACCAGTCATCAGGAATTTTCTAGCAAACTTTCGGAGTGCTCAGCTTGGCTCGAGGACATCAAGAATAAATTGGCCTATTGTTCTGATTTGAGTACTCCAAACCAAAAAGATTTGGAGAAGAAATTAGAAATGATTCAAGATATGCTGCTTTACAAGGATGATGGTTTTGCGAAGGTTCAGTGCATTGTCGAATTGGCTCAAGTAGTTTTAGGAAACACAGCACCTGCAGGTCATCAAGCGATAAATGATTCACTCGCTGAGCTTCAAGAGCAATGGCGTTTCTTAGCTTTGAAAATGATAGAAACAAAGACCAATTTAGATGACTCTATCAATAAATGGGCTGGCTTGTTGGAACAAATTCAGACAATCAATAAAACTGTTGAATACATGCAAATATCTGTTGACGATATCTCGCAGTTCCAAACAACGATGACTGAAAAACGATCACAGTTGGAGAGAGCGAAGGCTCTTGAGGAGAAGGTTCGTTGTGAGAATATCGAAGTTGATAGCCTGAAGAGCAAGGTTGCTGAAATGATAGCCAGTGGACAACAGAGTCTAGCTGCCTCTGAGGCTCATGAGATACTTAATAAATTTGATGCCTTGTTTGGAAGAATTAAATCTTTATTGGCTGAGAGACAGGATCAGTATAAAGACCACCGACTTTATAAGGAAGCGCATGATGATTTGATTGGCTGGCTAAGTCGAGCTCGAGAAAAGATGCCATCCATGAAACAACGTTCTCTAAGTGACAAGTTAGCTATTGAGAATGCAGTAGCTCCACTTGAGAGTTTACTGAATAAAAAAGCTCAGGGTGAATTGCTGGTTGAACATCTGCAACATACTGGAAACGTTGTATGTGCTAGTACTAGTTCCCAAGGTCAGGGAGTGATTAGAAATGAAATGCGGGCTCTGACTGAAAGCTTTGAAAATCTGTTCAAAGGTAAGAGTGTTTCTTTGATTTTCCGTCATACATGCTACCTATTTAAGATACATATCACCTTTGATTTTCTCAACTTCTATATTATGTTTTTTCAGACATCAAACAGCAGAAGGATCAACTTGAAACAACGGTCAGCCAATGGCGGGATTACAAAGACGAATATGAGCGAATTAGTGATTGGCTTCAGCAGATTGATATCCTTATCAAGGCACAGAAAAATGCACTTCTGCCTACTGTTGAAGACAAGGAAAAACAGGTCCAGGAAGTTCAAGATATTCTAAATGATCTCACAAAAGGTCAAGATCAAATAGACAAGTTCAACAAGATAGCTTCCGCTCTTTTAACAACGCAATTGGATACCTATATCAATAACCAGCTCCGCCATCTCAACTCTCGTTATCAGGTGCAAGTTAATCTTGCAAAGGATGTCCTTAATAAGGTTGAGACCAACTTTGCTCAACATAAAGAATATGAAACAAATCTTGGTAAGGCTCGTGACTGGATAGAAAATGCAAAACAGATTATTCGACAAGGCACTGAAGCTGCCGCCACTAGCAGTCGAGAAGAGTTCCAAAGCAGACTAGATCAAATTCAGGAGCTGATGCGAAAACGAGAGGAAGGCCAGAATTTAGTTCACCTAACTGTTAATTGTGGAGAGAAGGTAATGAGAAATACAAGATCAGATGGACGTGAAGAAATCGCAGTTCAACTGAAGGAAATTCAAAACGACTGGGAGCGACTGGTGAAAAAGATTTCCACGACAAAAGTTCATCTAGAAACTAGTCTTCTTCAATGGGCTGATTATAGTTCTTCCTACTCTCAACTCCAGCAATGGATTAACGATCGTGAAGCAAAGTTGCAGCAAGTCTGTGAGCAAAAGGTATCGAAAGCCCGAAAAGGTTTAGCTGGTCTCAATTCACTTGCGATCGGAGAACGGAAGGCGAATCTTCGCCAGACGAATAGCATCGTTCAAGATATTGTCGCTTTCGAGCCAATGATACAATCAGTTACAACTAAAGCAGAAGATCTTCAGCAAGCTACACCAGCCACTGAGATTTCAATAAAGTACGAAACTCTCAGTAAACAAGCTCAAGAGCTTTATGCTAAACAGAAAGAAACAGTAGAACAACATCAAGCTTTCATTGATAGCGGGAATGAATTCATTCAGTGGATTCGAGTAGCGAAGGAAAGACTCGGAAAGTGTTCTGAACCAACTGGAGACAAAGAATCTCTGGCCAGTAAAATTACACAACTAAAGGTTCTTGAGAGCGAATTACCCGAGGGACAGAAAAAATTGGAAAAGGCTCTTGAACGAGGAAATCTTGCTTGCCAGATCGCCGATGCTGATGATAAGGAGATTATTGAAGAGGAAGTTGCTCTCCTCCAAGACGAATATGATAATTATATGTTAGTTCACTTAGACTTATATGGTTGAAATTTTTATTTCAGTGGACAAAGCTGCTAATTTCATTAAATTTTTTTGTATACAGAGACTCATTGAACAACACGAAGAGCTTGCTGGAAATAGGTATAGTTAAATGGACAGAGTACGAAGATCAATATTCCGAAGCAGCAGAATGGCTGACACAAACCCAAGAACTGATCCAGTCATTCAACAAACTTCAAGACAGCCTTGAAGAGAAGAAGAATGTTCTAGAGCAGTTTCAGGTTCATCTACAAACTCTCTTCGATTGGCAGAAGGAGCTGGATCGCCTGAATATGAAAGCCCAAGCTCTTTTGGAAACTTGTGCAGATACAAGAATATCAAATGCAATTACGCAACTGACTACAAAGTACAATGCTATTTTATCTCTCGCTAAGGAAATCATGCGAAGATTGGAGTTGCATTATCAGGTAAGTTGAGGAATGAGTTCCTTTATAGGTCATTTATTGTATAAATAACCGTCAATTTTCCTTAGGAACATCAACAGCACAATACTTTGTATCAAGAATGCCAGGACTGGATCGAAAGAACTCGCGATAAACTTGCTGAATGCAAAGATATCCCTAATACACTCACAGAGGTCAACAACAAATTACAGACTTGTAAGGCTATTCGTCAAACTCTTGAGCAAGGACAAAACAAGCTTCGTTATGCACTTGAGTTGAAAGAAAAAGTCATCATGAATACCGAACAAAATGGTGCAGCAAAGATTCAGGAAAACACTGAAAATCTCAAGGCTGATTTCGACAAGTTATTGCTGGACGTTGAAGAAGCTAGACAAAAACTGGCTGTGAAAGCAAGTGTCCTGGAAGAACTAAACAAGATGCATCGTTTGATAACAGACTGGATCGAGGAAGTTGAAAGCAAAGTCCAGTTGGATGAAGTCCACAGAAATGATCTTAGTGAGAAGCGAGCTCTGCTTGAGAAATATAAAACTGTTCAGAGGGATGTTCAAGGACACAGCGACACTTTCGATAAATTGAAGTCTAAATTATCTGAAGATACAAGTGTTCCTAGGGCTCCTTATGATGAGACAATTGGAAAGTATGAAGAATTACAAAAAGCCGTTGCCCAGAAAATCAAGGTAAGTTGAAATTCTATGTTCGTTGCAGAATATAATATCATGGAAATTCGTTCACTCCTTCTTAATACTATCAAATTCTGTTTCAGAATCTTGATGCCCAGGTAAAAGAGCATGAGAGCTACCAAAAAGCCTACAACGAAGCATCAGATTGGGTTCGAAGTAGAAAGGTAGAATTACAGCAACATAGCGTAACTCATGGTGAAAGAGATAAAGTAGTAGATAGAGAGAAAAAAGTGAACCAAATCATCCATTTACTACCTGAAGGTCAATCCTTGATTTCGAAAGTCATCGAACTCAGTCAATCAGTCGTTTCAACAACTGGACCTGACGGTCAGGAATCTATCAATCAAGATATGAATCAACTCCACACTGATTGGAATAGTTTGCAGTCCCAATGTAATGAATCACAAAACACTCTTTCCAACTGTATCATTTCTTGGTCACAATTTACGAGTGCTTCAGATGGCATGAAGCAATGGATTGATCAATTCCAGAAGAAGATTAGTGACGAACAGGTCAAAGAAAACAAGACTCCAGAGGATTTAGCCAGGTGTAAAAAACTCGTAGAGGAAGCTATGAATCAGAAACCAGTTCTTGAAGACTTGAATGATAAATGTGAAAGTTTGATGGAGTTGAGTGCTTGCAGTTGGGCGCGGGATAATACTGTTCAGCTTCAGTCTGCATACACTTGTCTTCTAACAGATGCTCAGGGATTAGTTTCCAAAGTTGAGAAGAATCTTTCGGACCATACAGAGTTTTTGAAGGCTAAGAAAGAATTGGAAGATTGGCTACAAACTGCTCATGGATCGGTTCAAGATTGTGTTGGAGTTGGAGACATTTCTTGGGCTAAGGACAAACTAGAAACTATCAGGGTGAGTTAGATTTGGTGCCTCAGTCAGAAATAATGTTTTTTTTTCTTCACTTGTTAGTATTGATGTATTTCAGAATTTCTTCAAAATTACAATTGACTATCAATTTAAAATTCCAGTTGGTATCTACAAGAATTACTGAAGGTCAACATTTGTTATCAACTTTACAAAATGCTTTTGCGAAAGCAATCAACACTGCTTTGCCAGAACAACAGGACCAGCTTAGAAACGACATGGGAGCTTTACGATTGAGTTGGGAGCAATTAAGTATAGATCTCAACACTGTTCAAGCTCAGATAAAGTCAGTTTTAGGCCGCTGGGATGATTATTCAGATTCTCATAATAGATTCGAGCAGTGGCTATTAGAGACTGAAGAAATTTTGAAAGTTCTGCCACATACCGAAGGTGAATTTGGTGAGATGAAGACCTTGCTCGAAAAATGCAAGCACTTGACTGCAGAAGTCAAGAACAAGAAATCCGACCTTGACCATCTACTTACTGAAGCGCTTGAACTCTCCAAATGGTCAGATGATGATATTACGCAGAATCAAACAAGCCTACTTGAATCTCGATGGGAAGCTCTTGGACAACGAGTGGAAGAACAGAAGAAATTAGTGGAAGAAGAGGTTCAAGTATACAACGCTTATCATTTAGCTCTTCAAGAAACTGAGAAGTGGCTCTTGCA
Source organism: Neuroterus quercusbaccarum (assembly GCA_900490065.1). Lineage (NCBI taxonomy): Eukaryota > Metazoa > Arthropoda > Insecta > Hymenoptera > Cynipidae > Neuroterus > Neuroterus quercusbaccarum. Next base: position 16,698 of record UWOG010043544.1, read on the forward strand.
AACCTCTTTTCAACTAATGTCCCACAATTCTTTGTACATTACCAACAAAGAGCAGACAATCGATCAGATCAAACAGCATGAAAATCTATCGAATGAAATTCAAAAGTACGAATCAGTGCTGGATAATCTCAAGGCCAAAGGTCATGGGCAGATTGATCGATACGAATCTGTTAAGCCTTCCATCAGACTCACTATCGAAACTCAACTTCAAAATGTTCGTGAAAGTTACAATTCTCTTCTCAATACTGCTTTGCAAATTAAAAACAGATTAGCTGAATCCTTCGCCAAGTTCCAGGAGTATGAAAATACTTTAGAGAGTATTATGAAAAACTTGAATGTTTATGAGCCAGAAGTTGCTCAGGAACTTCAGGCACCTCTTGATACTCTGGAATCAGCTGAAGAAAGTTTAGATAGGGCTAGAATCCTTCATAATAAACTTCAAGCTGAGAAAGGAAGACTAGCAGTGGCAGTAGAAGCTTGCGAAGCTGCAGCTGCTTGTCTTTCCAGACCCGGAAGTCCTCTTGATGCACCTCCAGTGCTAATTCCGGCCAAAGAAATCGAGGTTCGGAGTCGCCTTGAAGATCTTATCGATCAGGTATTCATACCTCATTCTTTCACTGTGATATAGTTGTTAGAGCTGTATTTAACTCATTCAGGGTTCATTGCTTTGAAGTAGTGGCTAGTTTATTAGGAATATGCAGATAAAGTTCTATGCAAAAAAATTAGTTCTGATTGAAACTCTGTGATTATTTTCATAAACTATTTATAATTATGTTTAAGAAATTCCCATAATTTTGTTTAAGTACACAAGTTCTCATTCACATTTCATTCGATTTAACTAAAATTGACCTGAAT
>UWOG010043821.1:0-11844 GCA_900490065.1 Neuroterus quercusbaccarum
TCTCATTATTTCGAGGGAACATCATGGACATCTCTACTGTTTCTCGTTCCTGAGAATGAGCATTGAAGTGAGCGAATGTATTCTGAACTGTTTCATCTAGATCAACATGTAGTACCTCTTCTTCACACCTTGCTACCATGATTCTTAAATTAAATTGAGTTTTCAGGAACTCCCGCTCTACTCCTGCGCAGATTTCACATTGCACTTGAACCAGACACTCTCTCTTTTCTCCTGTGCCATGTGTACCACATCCTCTCAGATTTCATTTTTGTATAATTTAGAGGAAAAACATATTCGTTTTCCTGATACGGAGGTAACTCAAAATGTCCTAGTGAGAATCTTTGATACGTTCCCCCGGAACGTGAGTTCTTTTGATAAGAGTTGTTCGCTATTGTTTTGTTTTCTTAGTGGAAAGTTCAGCAATCGAGTACACAACCTCTCTCGAGGAGTTGTCTCCTATGCAAGTTATTGTGCCTTGTACTGAAAGTGTGCGAATCACATCACGAGAGTGACTGACATTATTTTGGTTATTTAATCCAGTGTCATCATTAAAGCCAAATCCTCGGAGTGTTTCTGTCGTTTCGTTGTTCTCTATAGATTCTCCAAATAACAGATCTTTGTATAGTGCAACATTCAAAAACCAATTCTCTCAAGCGCAACAAATATGCGTAAACTTCTTTCAACATATCTCTTGATACGCGAATGTGATAAATTCCTGACAGTTCGAGATGAAGATATTAGTATCCAATAATACTAACAGAAATTTATTTTCACAGTATAATGAGAGCTCGAGAATTTGAATGACGAGAATTGTGAATTGCACTCTCGTCAAAAATCTAGTATGAGATATTATATAAACTTTGCTTCCAGGGCTCGTATAATCCGAACATTTTTCATCTTTCCTCGATTATTCTCAATGTCACTCCTTCGTGACAATTTTTACCAATCAGCTTATTTTCGTTCCTCTCAGAACATCGCAACGAATTTGAGGTATTTTGTCTGATCAATTCCATTTGAACATCCAATGATCCTTCCGGAAACTTCATTTTTGAATCATATAGAGGCAATATTCCCCGTATGAGATTCCCATTTTTCACCCTGTGATGATTTCATGATTATTTCATCATCATGACACCGCCGTCTAGAAGGGAGACTCATAACTTTTCGCAATCAGGACTAAACCATTTTTATCAATACTCCTGTTATTCATTCCTCGATGTTTCAAAGACAGGAGATTTCTATCGAATGGTTCGAAAGCTTTCTATGCTCCAGAATCAGATCACAAATGAGACTGTGAAGTTTTACTCCTATTTTGATAGTAGTCATTTCACCACGTGTTCACAGATATTAGGTGTTTCCGTTCTGCTCAACTCTGCTCATTTATTGTTTCTTCTGGCTTCAGGTACTCAAGTGGAAGAAGTTAATGATTCCCTATTCTCACACTCCAGTAACTTCCATTCGCCGAGAAGTGAGAGCGCAGAACATTTTTGACCATATGGCAGGTCTTGTCTTGTCACCTCACTGGTTGCCGAATGTCTGATTCTGCATCTTGTTGTATGAGGCCATATTCTTCAAGTTTCACGCAGATGCTCCAGCTGGCCATATATCTCATCATAAACATCTGCCTCACCATCTCGTAGTTAACCATTCCAACTGTATCACATGACTAGGGCTCCATTCACTGCTGCGGGAGAGCCCAGAAAGATCCCAGGATTCATCAATTCTACTCAAATTTCAGACAATGATCAATGGTTATATATACTCTCTATCACTCTACCTTACGACACTCAGTACTCCGTAATTTACAGTTCGAATAGTTATTGAAGAGGCCAACGGCATGACATCACTTATTTCACACTGTTCAATCGATATACCGTTAGATTTTCCATCCGTCTTCTTTTGTTACATTCTTTAATATGTGCTATCCATGCCCTTATTCCGTATAACCTCACATATATTTCGACAATACTCATTATTGGAAGTTCGTCTCAGAAATGCAAAAACCAGCTAACGACGGAATCGGGAATATATTGCGGAATAATCACTTGAGACGCAGCGAAGATTTTTGTTCCATTTTCCACTAGAATATTAATACCCACACAAGCGCAAACTATAGAGACGATTATCTCAACACTATTTCGCGGGTATATCCATCGCAAGTCTTCTATAGACCCTGTATATCACTTTCTCTCTCCGATATTCATGAGTTGTACGTTTTCGTAGGATGGTGCGAGAATTTTGATGACGGACAGAATTCATCAATCCAATGCGATGATTCGATGCGAGCTGTGTCAGGCCTTCATTGTGCAAGAGACACACTCGTAGATCGTGTTCACAGATACTCCAGAAGAATTCTCATAGACTTTTGTATCTTATATAGCGTTCTGGAAATTTGGATGAATATGATGGAAATAGGGCATAAGATGATTATTCGTTATATTTTTGACTCGTTCTCAACACAGCGTGAGTCTATATCTCATTTTGCTGATGGTTGAGAGAATGTTCCTCACAGAATCGCGACCTGAAACTGGAATGTGCATACAGAGATCTAATATGGAGTCAGTGCGCAGACGCAGGTTCAACTTGTTCTCCTCTTCTTTTTATCTCTTTGACAGGTCAGATACCGCCATGAGCTATTGCTGATTATACATTGTGAACGCCCCCTTTTTTCTGTATTCAATAAAGTAGAAATACGATAACGGTATTCCAAAATCCCTGGATCTTTTCATGCTGCACTCGCTTAGATTTCGATAATGATATGATAGAAGATTACATTTTCTGTACAGACGTGACGCTCATCAGTATCAACCTTGAAAATTGTATCCCTTAGCCCTAAAATGAAGCAGAAAATCTTCATTTTCCCGTTTTTTTTTTCTCGAATCGCTATGCTTGATTCTATGGTTGGCACAGAGATTGAATTGGAGAGTATTCCAATCCCATGCATATTATATTCACTCGCTCGCAGGAAATGCTAGTTTTTGAGCCGAATAGTACGTGACAAATTTGAAATGCCTTCCTATTCATGGAAGATGATTTCAGACACCTGTATCTCGGGAGGAATATTTATTCGAATAATAGATTCATGTTATCACCATACTCACCAATAGAATTCAGGATGAAGGCCAAGCTCAACATCAGAGTACATGGCATCCTCATTTTTCTGAGCAGGGAACAATCTGACTGATATTTCAATACGCAATGATATCAACAATTCATGTGATGGATATTCTGATGCATCATCAAATGATAGAATCTGTACTATAGTCGTTATCTGGCAAACTGAAGACGTCAGATTTGGCCTTGTGAGATATGGACATTTTACCTTCCATTGGAATGAGTTCAGATGATGATAATTCAGTCACACACTTCTCGAAAATTGATATCTGTATCAATGTGATACAGATATCAATCTGTACCTCACTGATATTTCTGATCTTGTATTATGTTGTAGTTCACCAATGGAAAAATTCATCCCTCTTGTTAACGTTGGAACAAATTGAGGAGGTGGAAAACAGCTGTACATCCTACCTCAATAAATGTTCTTTCCCGATGCATTTCATGTACAAATTGATATTCATCCACTAGAGAACATTCTCTTACTCAACATAATGGGATCACTTCATGAAGAAGATTTTCCAATATACTCCAAGTTGCGATTGATGATGGAAATCTTACTTTCCGATGCCTATTTTTTCAGACAAAATGCATGGTAAGCTATTGATAGATTGGCAGGAATATATTCGTCGATAGAATACATTCATAAAGTTTACCTTTCCGTGATTATCACCCGAATTACAATCGGAAATGAAAAATCAATGCTACGCGAATATTCTTCAGTTCACTCCAGGTTCTGACGGATATTTCACTGCAGGGTGGATAGAGAATTTTCAGCTCATGATGGAGAATACATTGTCTTTTACTGGATGTGAAAGGTAAATACGTGGATCGAAACTGATTTGTTGAACCATCCTAAAAATAGGTGATCAACTTTTGAGAAATAATTCTGAAAACACTTGAGGTCTGGATGTATATTTCACTCAGGGGTCTAAATTTTTCATTTTGAACATGGTTCGGAACTTTACTTCGAAACAGTACAATTCATCCTTGTATTCCATCTACGAAAATATATTTCCATGTTCAGTTCGAATATCAGCATTATCATCTCAATAAGGAGGTATTGGTTCTATGTGAAGGATGACTCGTGGATTCGAACAAATTTTGATGATTCCAGACTTCCTGAATGAAGAACAATATTTTCCACGGAGGTGTCCGTCTATCTCTAGTATAATGTCAGCATTATAACTCCAAAAAAAAGGTCAGATTCGATTTTTCTTGGACACACTCTTTGAAGGCCTGATAGTCAATGACAAGTTTCTAAACCATCTTTAAGGAATGAGAATTCAGAATGTTAGCACATTCCGACGATTTTTGACACCATTTTGAAGAAGATGCGGGAATTCTATGGACAATTATCGATGGTAGTAATTAAAAACACGAAAAATTCATTCAGACGACAATTTTCAATGAAAAGAAAATTATCAGACGTATAGCATTCTCAGAATCCAAGAAAACTAACGAAAATCAACATTTTTGGCATTCAGAATAACAAACGAAAATTGACATGTCAAGCGGAACAACGCACTATATGGTAAGCAGTCAATGAAAGAAAAATTTTTCTCTCAGATAGCCTCACAAGATTCTCATAAGAACCATACAAATTCATCCAAAAGATCAAAAATCCAAATTTTCATTTCACAAGAAACAATACAGAATAAAAAACCCCATTTTCCTATGAAACTATGCAGAGTACGGAAAAAGGTTGTTAGACCAAGATGAAGCAACCGCGAGAAATCTGCAAATCGGTCAGAAACCAATTTTTAATAGGATGTATCTTTCCCTTTCATATGCGAAGAACAAAATACAAAGATTCAAAATGTTCGGACAAACAACACGGACTATGAAAAAATGGAGCGACAGAAGTTTCTCATCATGGGAATGACTACAAATTGGTCAGAAGTAATTTTTGTATGAACTGTGAAGTTTCATTTCTGAAAAATTCACGTATGGAAGTAACTCTCGAGATTATATGATATATCAGAGAGTTCAATAAATACATTTCAGAATATCTAACGCGAGTATTGTGATGAGAATGTGTTTCTTGAAGCAGATACAGCCTTTGGTATATTATTATCTTCTTCGGATGAAATCAAGACGAATTCGATGAACTGTTTAAAGAAGGATGTTTTTCGGCAGTATTTCAATATTTCAAATTCTGCATATGCATTAAACTGTGAACTGAACAGAGCACAATGTGCAAGGACTGAAAGTTGTCGAACACGAAGCGCGAGGCGAAAAATGAACCAAGGGCGCAGCGCGAGGCAAATGCTATCATCAGTCATGTAACAAGATCAGGATTTAGAGCTGAGCCTGAATTCTTGAATGGAAAAGTGAGGAATAACTGTCTGTTCAATTTCCATTGTCAGGTGAACATAAAGTGACACACATTTATCGCATTTTTTCTTGTTCGCAATCTCGAAATATCATCTTTTCGAGGAGATGAAGTCATTCAATAATGAATGTTAAAAATAAGTGCTATAAATGTGATAAATACAATTCTTAAGCAATTCTGAAACATTTGAATAGCCTAATCCGATTCTCTCTTGATGAGCATTACATCTGGGAATACCTTGGGAATGTGACTTTTGTGTTTCTCATATGTTGAAAGGAAGAAATTAGGAGCACGTTCTCCCATTATGTCACACAGCGAATTTGACATCGTTGATGAGAAGAGATATTCCATTTATACCATCTGAAAAGTTTTCTTTAATTGCCTCGAGGAGAAAACATCCCTTGGACAACAATAATATAATTTGAATCCTGAATCGGAGTCAGTTTGAAATAAAGAATATTGAATGCAATTAAATCTAGCATCACGCATCGAAAGTTGTATTGTTTCACACAAGGTTATGTATTCTTGGATTTGTACTTTGGAAGATCTCTGAATGAGCTTCTATTTTCTCTAGTTGGAATTAAACAGCCTCTTGATTTCGTTGGCTATTTTTCACCTGAACACTCGACCAATAGAAACTTAGTCACTTATCTCATTGGATGGACTTCCATGTTCTGCTGATTATTCTGCTCCACACTCATCTGACGATGGAACCGTTGTTATATGAAGTCAATGGACACAACATTTACCTTGTCTAGCTGGAATCCGAATCCAGATTGATCTTGAATGGTGAATCTGAATCCTCTCTAGGGGCAGAGTTTCCATCTCCAACTGATTTTGTGTTGCATTCAGATGCATGGGTGAAACCTTCTTGGTTCTACATGTCTGAGATCTATTGCACAATTGAAAAACTCATTTCAAGGTGCTGCAGTCTCTCAAGTATCCATCTTCTTGAATCGTCCTCATTATTGCGCCAATTTGATGGAAGTGGATCCGGTATCCGATGTTCATTATCCCTTGAATATATTTCTAATGCCTCAATGAGGGTTTCGGTGTTGACATCTCTCAGACGGAGCTTATGAAAAAACTAGTGTAAGACTTCAAATGTTGTGACAGTTGATTTAACAGCAGCGAACAATTTGTTCACTGATATTTAGTGCATATGGTATGTCTACTTCAATTACTTCCTCGGTTACTAGAAAGCTTTCCTGTCCTCTGCCGGTGTGAGGCCAAATGTCTCTTGAGAATGTGTTGATGCTAGAATACAAACTAGTCAATCTCTAGCACGTTATGGAGCTTCCCCTATATGATGTTGTTCCTCGCAGTTTCCTCACGCCAAACTATCTGGTCGTCGAATCTCAATTTTTTTTTTGAAATATGAAGATCCGTTTAGATATCATCAACCACAGCGCGAATATATCTCAGTGTGACTTCCTCCATATCAGGAAACTCTCGAACAAATTTCATCGTGTGAATATTATTTTTTTATTCGAGATTGGAACAACGAACTTCCGTAGGAGAGTTCGAACAATTCCTATTCCTTTGTGGTATCTCAACCCATGACTTTTTGATCAGTCAGATTCGTCCGACCATCTCGCTGCTCTCAATCGATGAGTTTGAGAGTACGGATATCCTGATATCGATCTTGGGGCCTGGTGCGAGGGAGTCGATTGAAACCGTCACGCAGGTAAGTGAGGACTAGCATCGCAAGTCTCCATAACTTCGAGCATGCGGCGGAATCTCAGGGCCTGGGACCGTGTACGGAATTCGATCATCCAGATAAGAGGTGAAAACTCGAGGACGTTCATACGGAAGTGTTGAGTTGTATGACTCAGTAAATCACAGTACAATGAATTACAGGTGGATGAGACGAACCTCAAGGACCTGGAGTGAAAGTGGGCATACCTGAAATTTTCAAGAAATCAGGACTGTGTCTCTAACATTTTCGATATTTTCATCTAGAGAGCAATAACAAGTATCAATCGTGAACACAGAACGCTAGAGACTACAGCTAGAGTGTAATGAAGATGATCGTACGAAACGAGGCGGAAAAACGTATCCAATCCGATGTGAAAATTCCTGAATCATACATTCGCGCAGCAATATACCGGCCACCTCACCATGGCGAAAAGTCCCGATTATATTGACAGATATATTAGCCGTGTATCCCGTGTTCATTACTGAACCCTGGCCACTCCATCTATGTTTCACTGAAAGACGATTATTTGAGTAGAGGCAATTAGATATTGATAGAATCTTTGCAATATCAAGATGAGAATTGCTCATAGTCCCGATCATAGGATTGAATTGACTCGTGATATTGGGTTCTCGAGAAGTAGACTTGTTTGAGATTGCATTGACAATAGAAACTATCAGTATCCCCTCGTTGATTCTATGCTATGCTCTTGCGCATGCTACTTAGAGCCTATTCCCGAAATTGTCTCTCTATGTGTTTGTAATCTTTCATTTCTTATAGATATGTTTCGGAACTGCCGGATTTGCAAGTTTCTTGTCTGATTCAATTGACTATACTTGATCAGGAGGTTTATCTGATAATTTTTCGAACCTTTGAATTTCAGATTCCAAAGCGCTGCGGAGCCTGCTGAGGTTTGCGATATTTTCTGTGTTGAAAATGTTCCTCCTTACCTGTTCTACCCAACAGAGGTTATCAAATGAGAGAAATCGATGCCAGGTCACATTATTATCAGATAATTTGAAAACAAGCATGCGTAGCTCGTTCCTCGGGAGAGTTGACGGTGGAAAAACTACTCTGATTTGATTCATCCATGAATAACCATAACATGAAGAAGACAGCAGCACTAACACTCTGGCTTTCACAGATACACTTCTTTTTAGCATACAGATATTGATTTTTTTTTGTTGCTCTTTTCAAGTACTCGCTCAGATAGACACCTGTTCTCGTTCAGATAGACAATCTATTTTGATCGAGTAGATATTCTTTCTCTCTCAGATGAATATTCGTCATCATTCAACTTGATATTATTCTTCATTCAGATAGATATTGGTTTCCGTTAAGATGTATGTTGTTTTTGGTTCAGGTACATATATTTCCACTTCAATTGTCGATAGATTGCCGCTCACCTACTTGTTCTTGTTAATGTCGGAGACAGATGATGTTCCGCTCATCAATCTGGTAAGTAGCAGGAGGCGGTGAAGAACTCTCCAATTATCTGCATCTAGAAAGCAATGACCAGTGATGATAGGGATTTCAGAAGGCAAGAGACTGGATCTCAAGCGCACAGGAACACGTTTCGAAACAACCATGAAAATTTATGAATCTAACATCCACGCAGCAACAAAAATAACCGTGAATAGAGCTCGAGGAGCGGTTCAACAGCGGGCAGAAAAATCTTTCAGAGTTTTTATATAGTTTTATTGATGCATCATCATTTTCACCTATTACACCAAGAGGTCTATTGAATCTATCTGTTATATCCAGCCGCTATTCATCAGATAGACGTTTCACTATGAATCTTGGAAAATTCTCACAACAAAAATGTTTTCCAGGTGACACAGAGAGAGATAAAGATACGTGTTGCGGAATCGCAAACAAATTAGCAACTTGAATACCACAATTCGCAAAATTCATCGCGCCAAGATCCAACCAGTGTATGAACGAAGAACATGTAATCTTTCCAGTTTGATAGGATATAGGATAACGGCTTAGCATGTCATTGAGTACATTCGATGCGAATTCCCACTCAGTGAAGAACAAATTCATTATTAAATTTATTGCAAAATAAAATAACATTACGACTGATGGAAATACTACTGCTTTATCGGTTCATTCAATCTATACTGTATTTGTTACCTTCGTTGTATTTGAGTTAACCGCAAACATTCTTCTCCTCAACATTATTTCGAAGTGCAACAATGTGAATATGACTGTGAAGAATCCTTTCTAACGTCAATTGCAAAAGGTACACGCCGAAATTCGGTGTGAGCTTGATGAACGAGCTTGAAGCGCCAAGTTCGCTTAACGCATGTGCTGTCGAACATTTCTGAATACTGTGAAGAAATCCCATCAGCCACGAAATTTAAAAATGTTTTCAGGACGTCCTGAAAACGTCTCAGGGAACTTGTGCCCTCTGGGAGCGTATTCTACACAGTATATACTATATAACTCCTTGTGATAGCTCCCCCAGCAACGGCTGGACATTCTGCGCTCTCTTCTGTGGTCATTTCTTCGATCACGCTGCTCCTCATATTTATTTTAACTCGTTTCACGATCCCCAAAATTGAGGTCCACAATGGACGAAAACTCGTGTGTTTGCTATCTACTCTCAGTAATATTGCACAGACGTCACCATTCGACGTCGCTAATACAATTTGGTCGCCAGTTGGCATCGGTTTAAAGATAAGATTATTTGTTCTCAATCCAATTGGTTTATCTGGAGGGAAAGCGTATATTCGCAATTCGAATGTCAGATGCTGATAGTTGTGGGGAGTGAGTCGGATGGATGCGAGATCATCAAATTTATATCCAAGTATGTTTGAGAAAGTTAGCCTCAGAGGAGCAGACTTGGACCTCTCAGAATTATGTGGTTCTGTAGGATTTGAAGAACTGGCAGAAGTAGAAGGATAAGGAGAAGAAGAGAAAGAAGTTGAACTCGACCCTGGAAAAATAAATGAAGGATTAAATTTCTCGTTTATATTACAGTTTTATAGATGCTATGATCCCATCATGTGCAATCACTTGTGGAAACATTTCGATACAGATAACTGTACTCACAGATTATTTACTTATCAACAAGATGGGAAATAAAATGAATAAAAAAAATTGCTGTAAGTTCGAGAACTTTGTAAAAGACATGAGAGTGTTTTATAAGAATCCAAGATGTAGTGAATTCGTATTTTCCGATAATTCCTTATGGAAACATGTTTAAAATGTGATAAAACGTGATTCTTCAATGTATAAAGTTGAAGTCGAGCATTAATTCCATGAAATCATTGTTTAGGTGAATAGTGAAGATGGGAACGAGTGCAAACTCGAGGTCTGACCCTCGCACGCCCTTCTCTCTCGGATAATGAACATCGTCGAGAATTTTGATGTACGTACGGAATATTCCATACATCTTTGCGACTGGTTCATGGGTGGATACTGGGCATTCCGCTATTTCTTCAGCTGTCATTTCCTCGACCTTGCCGCTATTCATGTTTATTTTTGCCCTATTTTGCCGTCCAGGAGCGAGTGTACATAGTGCACGGAGGATAGTGTTTTTGTTTGGCTTCTTATCCAGTATCGCACAAACGTCCCCATCAGATGTTGTTAATACTATTTGCTCTCCAGTCGGAATGGAGCTTTGGCCAAGATTACTTTTCCTCAATCTAATAGGTTTATCTGGAGAGAAAACATATCTTCGAAGTTCGAATATTCGATCAGGATTGATGTGAGGGCTGAGTCGAATGAATGCAAGATCTTCGAATCTAAATCCGAGTACGCTTGTAAAGGTTTGCTCAAGCGTAGGAGACCTCGGCCTGGAACGAGAAGTTGGTTCGGCAGGTTGTTGAGAACTAGCAGAATGATGGCCCTCATCGAGCGAATGCTCGGACTGCGTCATTGATCCTAGAACGAAAGAGGCAGGATTATATTCATGTATCATTCATCGACCGAAATGTACCATGATATGTAACGATTCCTGAGTGAGGTTTCAATTGAGAGGCTCAGTTCCACTGAGCATATACTTATTTCGCTTTTAATACCTTTCGTCATGGAAATGTTTAGGGTAGATAAATTTTTGAGAGAATATATGCATATATACTGCTGAAATATCAAGAATCCTATTGATTTTGCTCAATAACAGAAGGAATTGGGCAGCAACGAATCTTTTCTTTTTTTTCTCTCCTGCTGCGAAACATTAAAAAAAGTTCACAGCAGGATACGTTCCATAAACCAGATTCGGAGTATATGATACCTAGTATGGAGGTACCGCTCTCATTTCTAATGATATTTCTTGATGAAAGGCAATTGTATCCTCATAGGAGCGTGCGAAGTCAAAAAACTGTATTGTCATGAAAAAAAGTTCAGCATGGAAGCTTCTCATTCGGCTTGGGAGTGACCAAATATTCCTTCACATTCACAATAAAACATGAATCTGTTATTTTCTTCTTGTGAAGACAATTAATTGCATTCAATCAATTATACTGAATTACTGAAGATTCCCTTGATCATGATTTTTATATGATATTATCATTTTTTCTCCTCTTGCTACCACAGATTTGGAACTACTAATATGGGATTAGTGAAATTGATGTGATTGAATACATTATCTGAAAAGTATGTTCAAAATGTCGAGGAATATAATTGTCAATGTGGGATTCATATTCCAGCATTAATTGACCGTCTCTAATGAATTCATCGACAATGTGAGAAA
>UWOG010044599.1:12991-23322 GCA_900490065.1 Neuroterus quercusbaccarum
TATATTCCTGTAGTGTATACTTCCTAAGTGTACTATACCAAACGTGACCGGCTGGATGTCAGCTGTTGGAATCTCCGAAAACGTAACTACCGCCATCGTATTTGTGAAATATCGACAGTATTTAAAAATGGGCTTGGTGCTCTTTCGTATTTGCTGAACGGAGTTCGCAAGGGCCCTGAATAGTCCATCCGTGATTCGAATGGGAACCATACATAGAGGCCTGAGGAAACTCGACCAGAACAAGGGGCTTTCAAATCAAAAACGATCAATGAGACTCTTGATTTGATTCTATGCTAGTTTACGAAATCGTAGGAATATTCACTCCTGCAATTCCGCAGTGAGAAGAAAATCTAGAGGAGCCTGTGCTCTGCAGAGGCAGTTGCTCAGCCAATCAACAGCGTAGCGATCAAGGGGTAGTGAACGGTTTGCACGTCCGTCTTATGCCTGGTGGGTTCTATGTCACTGACTTTCCTACGTGTAGTTACCCCGAGTGAGGATTCAGAAAATTTTCTAGCAATCCTTGAAATCGTTCTCATATTGGGATTTGAGAGTACTCTCATACTTATACAAAAATAAAACTCAGAGGTTGTCCGGACACAACAAAGATTGAGAATATCATGATTAAATATCTGGAGGCTCGCTCCGGGCTCATGAACCTGACAAGGACAAATCATGAAGGTTGAGAATAAACACTCAATGACTTAATGAAAGCTCACTCGTAAGGATTTCAGAGATCTTAAACTAAAGAGCATGGAATAGTCAGGCGAAAAGAGATAGACCTATCAGTCTCACGCCGCAAATCTCGATGATGATTAAGGAGTGAAATTATTTATTAGGTCATTCTACACCTCTAAATTACCAGTTCTTCTGAACCGATTCTTGACCTTCGATCTCCTACATGAATATATCCTTCATGATGGAAACCAACGCTTCGATTCTCCGAAATTTTTCTATTACGGATCCCGATTCCGCCAAGGTACATCAGTAGTGTTTCCAGCGCATCTTCGAGGTATAGCAGAAAATGACAGAACACGACAGCAGAAAGAAATGTAAACTAGGAATTCTGCCAATTATATTCTCCTCGTAATCAATGAAAGTTTCTTCATTGGCTGAAGTATCTAGTGCTCTTGTCTTTTCGCTTGTCGCTGACGCTTTCTTCGAAGATGCGACAGCACCCGGATCAATCACCGTTTATTTAGTTTAGCTCATAGAGTATGACTGATTTTCTACGCTGAAATTCTGATTAAGTTCATACAATCATGAAGGATGAAAGCGAACATCTCTACTATCCGAATGCAGGGAGTTCGTCGCCACAATTTAAGTATGCAGGAAAGAATGTAGTGTGAAACTTATCTTGGACCTTGAATAATTACTTGGCTCCAATCGCCATTGACCGGAAGTTCTCGTAGCCGCTTGCATATAGCTTTCATGTGGGTTCTTGTTCATACAGAAATCACACGTAACGGAAGAGTGACCTCATAAAAAAAAGTGCAGTATGAACAGAGCGTAGGAAATGCGGAGATTACCAAAGGAGTACCGATTTTATAAACACGCCAAACCTGTGAATCCAGTCGATATTGTTGTTGATATTCAGTCCAACAAGTAAAATATTATCAAATCATCATAACTTCGCATAATTTTGACAAATGTTCGTGAGACTTACTATAGATACAGGTTGCACGAATTTACGTCGCACATTCTTCGTAATAACATTATTCACGATACTTCTTGCTCTATAGACGTGAATGATTGAAAGTATACTACATTCTCAATTATAAAGGTATTTTACAAAGAATGTATTAATTTCTCAATAATTTGTCTTCGGAACCTGAAGAATACAATGCAGTTATTCGATATTCCGTAATTTTCCCTCATTTCCCCGAGGTATTTCCATCTGGATATAATCCTTCGATAACTCGAATTGTTGATAACTTGAAGTTTTTGTTATAAAAAACATTTCATCCTCATATGGCATAGAGAGCTAGAGCATAGTATGAAAAAATGAAAACTTAGAGTTCATCGTATACTGAATGTTTCACATTGTTGAATGGGTATGTAGGGCAATAACTTCCACCGAAGGAGAGTGAGGTATTATCGAATTCATCTGAGACTCAATTGAGAGCTTGGAATTTCATAATCTGGATGATACATGTATAAAAATAGATTTCTTGTCTATCTGTACGCATACAGTCAGCCAACAATAATCATAGTACCGAGTGACCGACACGTGCAGGTTACAGTAAGATTTCAAATCATGCTTCGAAGCTCGATGCTATTCTGATGAAACAATCCCTTGAGAATTCGGGCTGGCTTCAATATCTTCGACAAGTACCTTGCATGAACTAAATAGTATACTATTGCTGAAATTTGTGAGCAGCAGCCAACAGTCTTGCCTGCTAATATATGAATTCTCGTTTTGATGAGACATTCCGAAAAAGCTTTCTCTAGCCTGACGATCGTTTGATTTGGATTGAAGCAGACGAAACAGTATTTGTGAGTCGATACGATTCTCTGTATTGAAACTTGAACTATTGTATCATTGGATCTTGCTACTCCAGTCTTGAGTCGTATATTGAATGAGGGATCGATTAAACTTTGTTACAGATTATCCTTTTCGATTCCAACATCGAGTTTATCCTTCTCAATATGAAGGAATATACATTTCCCGCACAAAAAGTCGTGAACGTTTTCCGTTGAAGATTTTTACTATTAAACTTTCCGTTTTCTCTGATGTAATTTCTCTATCACGATCAGACACTCCATAGAAAAATCGATCACACGCAGCGCATCCAGGTTTTCCAATGATATATCAGGATATTTTAGCATATCACAACCAACCGTGAACGCAGAGTCAAAATATTCAGCATGATGGATAATATTTGCTGTACATTTATGGATAACAAAAGAATAAATATTGCGTATGAATAAAAGTTGGAGTAACAAAAATGTGAACCAATTTCCAACAGTCGCTAGATTCAACAGACGTCACTCGAAATCACACAAAAAACCAGTGAATGTTGCAGGAACTGTTGGGAATGGAGGAGCGAAATCTGCGACGCTAGGAAGTGTGAGAAGGTGAAGCTCAGCATGTTGACCCTCTGCAAGGAGAATGACTATTAAACAGATTGTTAAATTTTTCTAGTATATTTATAAATGTTTTGAATATTCATCTTCATCATTGGAGATAGTCACTGCTCTGTATGCACATTTCACAATTTCCAACGCCGAGTGTCCATCGCACTTTTCTAAGTATGCTCTGTCTGCTCGATCCGTTTGGGCATCGAATATGTTGAGGACATGAATTGAAAAAATCTTGTGTTGAAGATAGGAGCGTTACTCTAAAAAGAACCCATAAGAAAGTTTCAAAACATCAAAATTTTTTTTCAAGAATCATGTTTTCCGGAAAAGTAAACTAGTTTATTCCAGGATCCTACTACCAAGTCCCATAACATTTCGTTCGCAAACAAAGTTTCATGAAACTTTAGAGATTTTCTTATAATAATTGAAGAATGACTGCAGTGATCAAATTGGTAAAATTCAATCATTCTATTCAGGCGATCATGACTCAGATTTAGAAAAGATACAGGAAGCCATATAGCTTATGACTCTCTGCTTTTCATTAGGAATCGAATCCCTTGTGTTCGGATAATAAAAAGCAACTGATGAAAAAATATCATTCACCAGCAACTTCACGACTGATTGGACCTTCAAAGTTGAACCAAAAAATCGAAGAAGCGCCCATTGCTGACGATAATGAAACGATAAAATACAATCGAATAATCCTAGAACAAGATAAGGTAGGTATGGAGCAGCATGGTAGCTGTCGGTGAAACACTGTGTCTCTAGTCTGATGGAATAGAGCTTTCTCAAAAGATTTACACACTATGAGGTATGTAAACAATTTAAGCGAACTTTTCGTTGATCTGCATCATGCCGAGTCAATCATACGTAGGACCTTGGTACTGATAAATGTCAAGAAGCCCCTGATCAATACGTTACAGGCAACTGATATCAGCAGCTCATAGTTCCCATTTCCAAGATTAGTGATAAAACCCTGGAGTCTTTAAATAACGTATTCGAGGAGCTTGGAGTGAGTATGATTTTAGTATTTTAGCACGTCGACTCCGCCTACTGAGGAATGAGTGGTATAAATTCAAAACAGATCCTACAATACTGTTGTACTCTGCGCACGACGTTTTAATTGATATGGAAATCAACTATTTTTATCTCTATTTGCTACTCTTCAATCGCGAAAGGATCACCGTCAATAAATAAATACAATTTTTTACTGTTACAGTGAGTAGGAACTAAACGAAATTTGAATCATTCGATATAGTGAAGCGAGGATGAATGCTAAAGTGAATGTGATTCCTTCCGTGAATAATCATGGTCGACATTCCAATCCAGAACGGTTCTGCACTAAACTATCAGTTCAAGTTGCAGTGTGCAAGTACTCAGTCGAGTATATTGCGCAATAGCATACTTCGCTGAGGAATATAAAAGATTATCAAGAGCTGCTTCATATCGATCGAACCATAACTATATTATATATGAACAGATGAGGCAAAGTTTCATATGGAAATAAGAAGGAGATAGTAAGACTTATATACGATAAGTTTAAAGTATACGCTTTCACTGTCACAATTTACATCCTCTCTAAAAAACATGAAATAGCACATGAAAGGTGATGTCGCCTCACATGGAA
Organism: Neuroterus quercusbaccarum; assembly: GCA_900490065.1. Taxonomy (NCBI): domain Eukaryota; kingdom Metazoa; phylum Arthropoda; class Insecta; order Hymenoptera; family Cynipidae; genus Neuroterus; species Neuroterus quercusbaccarum. The sequence goes on from UWOG010044599.1 coordinate 17,697, forward strand.
TACAGGAATTGTATCGTTCATTGTAGATTTGGAGCTTGATAATGATGAAAAAAAAATTTCTCTCCGGAAGCAATCTCAGAACGTTTGGTCAGCCAGAGATGCATTCTTCTGCAAACAGAAAACGAAAAAGTTCTCAAGTAGTCTGTTTGCGAGAGAAATCCTGGAAGAATGAAATCAGAAACGGAAAAACAGGAGACATTATAGTAGAGTCAGACTCTCTTACATAGCCATGCTGAACTATATTCGAAGCTGCTCTAATCTCTCCTATGACTCACGTTGAAGCTAAAGATAACGTTCTCATCCTCGACAAAATAGAATTAACTTTCTGCATGAGAATTCTGTTCAAACAGATGCTGAGAATTTCGTGAGAATTTGAATCTCAACCTCTTCTACAGTTCAGTTCTATGAATTTTACTTTCCTTTAAAGAAAAATCAGTAATATCATCAGAAGTAAATTCATCATCAAGTATAGATAACCTCTCGTAACTATGAAAACAGAAAATCTGCACCATCAATTAGGTTGCATCTGCGATAACAGAAAATAACGTCCAGTTCACACCAGGTGAGAAATGAATTCGATCCATTTGAAATTAGATTCTTACTTGAAAAATACCCTTCCGAATCGCTTCACTGAAGCCTACTCACTGGTGCCATCTCGTTATGATTTATCGTCAGTTACCGAAGATTGTCAGTTCGATCTATCTAATTCCACAATTGGAAAAGCACCTAACTGGAAATAAGAATATTTGATCTTCGAATCTCAGTGGAGCGGGAAAAGAAGCTATTCATGCCGATGATTCAATTTCAGGTTTCTCGTCATAGTTATTCCGAAATAATGGATCACAGGATGCAAACGTGTAACTGATTCAAAACTGATAATATGAAGTCAACTGCAAAGGGTTTCGAAATTCAAACTCATAATTCAATCAAGCTGACATGATAATCAATTCTTATGAGATGCCTAAGGCTTGAGACATAAGAGTAGTTTGCGATCCAGTGAGGTATAAATTGCGTGAGTCTTTTGACAGTCTCCAGAAAATGTTTAACTCCAGAGATTAAAAGGAAATACCAACTTTTTCTTACGATACGCTCCAATAGTCACCATAGTTTTAATGTTGGAATGTGGATAGTATATAATCCACATTTAATCTACCTAGAATGACCAATATATTATATATATATGTGTGTGTGTGTTTGTGTGTGTGTGTCCATATTACATTCGGAAGACGTGACCAAAGGTTTGATTGACCATTGTCCTGCTGGAAATTGATTTCATTCATAAATAATAGTTGTTCTGAGTAGAACTCAAAGGTCATAAGGACAACTGCAGGATTTTGCCAGGAGCGGCTTCTTAACTGAGAAACTCCAAATGAACAGAGGAATTTCGGAACTGTAAGCATGTTCGTTGCAGATACTTTGTGCTCCGCCAACAGTTCAAAAGACAGAATCTCACGCATGAGGCGTTTATACTTGCTCTGGAGAGTATCCGTTATAGATGTCACACCCTAAATGTTGGTCTGTCGAACGCCCAGGTAATTATAGGTCTATCCAGCGTGAAGGTGTCATATAGCGCTCCCGTCGACGAGCTCAGGATCTTTGGGGATGCCTTAAAGGTTTCTCCGCTCAAAATGAACCTTAGTGTTTTTCCTGAACCGAAATCTATTTCTATATCCTCAATGTACTCCTCGACAATCTCTAGAGGTAGGTGTTTTCGCTATTCATTTTCAGCATAGATCTTAGGACCTTGGAGCTTTCAAAGGAACACATGATCGGTCTATAGCAGGTCAAAGCGAAATCTTCACGATGAGCAATCCTGGTCATCGATAGGCAGTGCTAGTAGAATGCTGCGTCTTTGCAGACAAATCTCTCAGTGAGCCAGTTCTCGAAACATCCTGCTACGGCTACATATCTCGCTACACAGTTCTGATTGTCCGAAAAATCTTATAAGTCAGCATGGCTGTGGAAATCTTGTACATTGTGTTAAGATAAGTGATCGGGCTTCGATTCTCCGGAAAAAACTGAGTTGCCCATTTTTGTGAATAGTACTTCGAATAGTTCTTTATGCCTCTCAATACTATTTCCCCCTCTCCAGAAGTGATGAGTGCGTATTCTTCATCATGTTTCATCAGAGCATTGCAGAGCACCTTGAAGCTATTTATTTCATCAGAGTGTTCCTCCAGTGAATGACAAATGCCGCAGACTTTTCTCAAAAGTGCTTCGACCTGCTCTTGTTTGCGCGAATGGTCGCCTGTAACTAGAGGTTCATTCTAGAGTCGACGTAGGTCCGAGAATAACCTTTCTTTTTTCTGTAGACTTCTGATAGCTCCAGATAGTACTCGTATTTTGTCAACCATATGCTGCCTGATAGTTAGCAGTTCTGACTTGTTCAGTGTGAAAACGTACCCGTGGTTCGCGCGCGAACCATCGATCCTTGGCAGTAAAATTCATAGGACGCAATACTGTTTCGCCCAGTCTATCTTTGTGGCGATATGTTGCATTAGTCTTCCAATCTTATGATCAGCCTTTGTTTGTGTTCCAAGGCTCGCATCCGCCAAAGCTCGTGCCGCATTACATGCATCACAATGGATAGTCCAGAGGTCGTTATCTCTGCTTTTTGTCGGTATTAGTGTCGCTTCTCTTCATATGTTGCCTGATTGATTTGTCTGCGTTCGAGTCAACGCTCGGCTGAAACGAACCCTTTTTTGGAGTTCCTCGACACAGTTTCGCAGTCTTTCATGCGAAAAATACGAGGACTCTGATAATTTTTCGCATCGGAAAACATACAGTCGCGCCGTGTAACATTTCCGTTCTGAATTTCTCTGACCACGACGGGAATGAATTGGAACCACATGAAATTATCCGGTGTTTTGTTTATGAAATGAGGTAGCGAAAGTTGTCATGATTGCGCGTTGAACATAGCGCAATTCGAAATACGCATACATATTATTCATTAATCATTATAATAACATTTTAGACTGATTTAAAAATCATCAGAGAAGGGCGAAACTTACTACTCTGCTATGGATTCCGTTAACACTGCACAGACGATGGGATCCTTCTCCCCAATCTCATGGTGCTTCGAAGTTTCCAACGCATGTTCAATGAAGGAATTATAGAATCTAATTTGGATGCTTCTACTATCATCAATCTAAAGATTTTCCTCTTCTCCCGCATACGTTCAGGTGTGATCTCGCCAGTCTGACATTGTCATCCATCGAGGAATCCTCTTTGATATTGTTCGTTCTGAACAAACTTGCAGGTTCATATAACAAAATTTTAGATCCAGTCGACTCATCGAAAATCAATATTATACACCTATATTATTATATTTCCCATGAAGCAGGTATATTACTCTCTCATTCGCCAAGTTTGTTAATTTCGTATTCCTTCTTGTTGTTTTCTTGACTCTTATCCTCAAAAATCATCAATGATCCTTCAACCCGGTTCAAGAATTGTGAAGTCCTGTGCAATTCGTTGATTCCGTTCAAAGCAATTATCTGCATCAGTCTTCAAATCATTAGATAAATTCTTTTGTCCAACAAGCGCGATGAAAATGCGACTTTGGAGGCTCGTCTCGAGTGGGAGAAGTTGCGTATTTCTCGACTGATGACGTCAGAGTGGGAGAAGTAACTTCTTTTCCCACTACTGGGAAAAGTAAGTGAGAAATGTGTAGTTCCCTTGCTTGAAGTGTTGTGGGCAGTGAATGCAATAGATCGCTAGAGTGGTGCCATCAGACGTTAACTAAAGGAATGTCCTACATACGCTGACGCCTCAAACTTCACACCCGTTGAAATCGCCTACTTCTCCCACTAGATTCACAATATACTATTGTTTCCTTTCGTGAAGCATTCTCATGAATTCTCTCTCGCTCTCATTACTTTATATATGCAAAATTTCAACATGATCTTAATAGAAATTATGATTGAGATCGATAAATTCCTGTGTATGTCTATCAAGAACACTCCTATAACAGGGTCCCAAACGAACATTACTTTAGTGTTCCTCTATCCTAGTATTGAGAAGTCTGCCAGTCTGCCCCACGTGATACATCGCAAAATTCCTGCAAGTGGTCTTGTATACAACACCATCCTCCTCAAAATAATCCGGAGAATCCTTGCCGAAAGTTATTACTGAATCCACCTCAAATGATATACGAAGGATAGTATGAATCATAAACTTTTTCAACATGAATTCAATAGTTCTTGAAATTCGACCAGAAAATGGAGATGGAAACGTATTAAAAGATTTATTCTCCCTTGAACCCCTCTGATTATCTACAGGTAAATTTCCTGAGCTCAGAGCTCTGTCAACTATGTTTCTGATTACTGCAACTTTGTTTTGAAATCGATGAGCAGGGGTGGAGTTTGAAATTTTACCTGAATATGTATTTTTCTTTTACCAATTTGTACGGACATGAGCCTCCTGTCCTTCGATTACCTCTATTCCTGAAGCACTGATTCCATTATTCCTTCCCATTCCAAGACGTGAATTGAATTGTGGAATGAAAACTTTCAAAATCATAGACAACTATCTGCAACTTTGCCTGTGAAATACATGGGAAGGTATCATCAACATACCGTTAGTAGAAAGGAATAACAAAATCTAACTTTTTGGAAGCGAAAACCTCTCAACGCTCCATAACGATTTCCGCTGGAACCGGAGAAATGACTGACCCATTGGGAATACCAAACTCTTGTCTGTGAAAGGATCCATTAAATTTGAGATCAGTTCAGTTAATCATGGAACCTTTCTCTCCGATAAATTCTTTTTGACTTGATCGAGCACGTGTTCTTCATGTTATTCCATCTAATCACAATTTCCTGTTCGACTGATTGGAGGTGCATATCTGAAAACATTGCACAACAAGTTCGAAGAAATCATCATATAATCATCCATGATTGTTTTTTTGATGATAAGTTCTTGAAATTCCCACCTATTTTTAATTTCATATTTTGAAGCTGCGGAAGAGTCTTCTAGAGTTGAATGGAAATTTTGATCTCAAAATTAAGTAGTAGTGATGATAGTTGGAATAAACACTCTCAAAGGATAACGATCTTTGAGAATTTTTTTCAAACCATAACATCTGTCAAGAAATGTGTCCTCAGTAATAATATCAGTCCATCTCATATCTTTTCTCGAAAGTCCCTCCATTCTTCAATTGTCAAGCATCTTGACAGTGTCTTTTCCAAATTTCTTCAACGGATTTTCATTCAAAAATTCAAAAATATCATGATTGATAGGTGAATTCTTCATATCCCTGATATAATCTGACTTTCTCTTACAAAGAGTAATATTGCCTTCATCAGCATTCTTGTAAATTATATCAAAGTTGTTCCGCAGAAAACTTTTTGTTATCTGGAAACCTTCAGAGACAGATTTGTTTCGTATCGAATAATCTTTTCTGTTATAACAAAAACTTCGAATTATGTGGATGAGAACATGTTTACTATAGAAGTCGTTTTTTTCTTATAACATAAATTACTACAACTTTCTCACCATTCGGGAAAGAAGTGTATCAATATAACAGGTCAACTGATTCGACACCAGTCGACGTCAGGGAACAGAAAGAGATTAAACTTACACTTCATGGTAGAATTCAATACACGTTCAGACGTTGTTTATCACA
>UWOG010046745.1:0-15306 GCA_900490065.1 Neuroterus quercusbaccarum
AAAATGTCCCCGTCGGATGTTGATAATACAATTTGTTCTTGGTTTGGTATGGGCCTATACTCACTTAGTCCTTCGACCACTTCAATTGACTCATCGGCAGGGAAATTGAATCTTTGGAGTTCGAAGTGCCTTTGTGGATTTCTATGGGAAGTGAGTCTGATGAATTGAAGTTGATCAAGTCCAAAGCCGAGTATGCAACGACAGGGAAAGATGGTATTTGAAGTACTATCCATGGCTAGAGGCGACCGGGACCTCGAACGACGAGGAATTTCTACATGAGAAGAAGAGCTGGTCGACGAATGAGGTCTGGCAGGAGGATGTTGTCTATCAGAAGAGAAAGATGGTACACCATGTGGATTCCCTGGAATACGGACAGCAATAGGCAAACATTGCAACTGTGAACTCATATTAGCGAGAATGAAGAGGCCACAGATGATGAATCAGATCAAATCAGAAGGAAACCTTAATGATGGAGGGTTGTAGATCTGATAAACCGACACAGTGTATGTTTCTCAGTTTTCTGACGTAGAATGTGAATCATGTTGAGTCGAATGTGCAGTATCGATCACACGAGTTCATCGTGTTTTTTTCTGAATTCTATATCTTTTGAATTGAATTTGGATTGAATAGTACATGTGATATCAAATGATTCGTGTATGTCATCCACAGGAAAATTATATAGATGAATGGAATGAAAAAGTAAGCCACTTCTGCTGAACCCCTGGAAACCCTTATGTCATGAGAAAAAATATAATATTTTATATGATCTAACAAAGATGTATAGAACTTGGGAGAGAAAATGGAATTGTATCAGAAGGTGAATCGCTGAGAATTATTGTTCGAGTGAAGAACTGACTCTCTGAACCATGAGCAACTGCCAAAAATTGATAGTTCTCCAAGTGTTCGTATCATTGTGCAAGCAGAAAATAATAATTCGTGAAATGTTATTATCCTCTCAGAAATGAATAATAATATAGATTCAGACATACAAGTTCCTCCCTCATTCCTATCCGTAATCATCAAATAGAGAACTATGAAGAACAATCGATCTAATGAGTATTCTGATTTCGTGGAGGTTTTTTTCTTGACCATCTTGACGCCAGTGAAGCTAATTACAGGAGAATGAGAAGTTTCATATGAGACTCTAACTAGTTATTTGGAGCTATAGTTACCATGATCATGCGCAGATTCATCCCTCTTCCCAAAATTTGACAGGAGGTCCATTGTTCTCGGCGGCATTCCTGATGATATTTCTGTGCAAAGACGAGAAACATTGTTGAACTCGTGATTATATAATATTCTCCACTATGCACGTGGGAAAATTAACCTCAAGATATAATATCATCCATAGAATAACCATCTCCCAACGATGAGATATAAAATTGGAGGACAAATAGAAATTAATGGAATCTTTGGCATCCTGAAACTTCAGAACTAATGAAAGTATTTTGTAGACAATATTTCATGGAGTTCTAATCAAGAACTTCAATTGAACAGAGATTCATTAGATGAGCTGATTCATTTATTTCTTGATGATTCGCCTGATAACATCAGATAGGATATAGATCACATGAGGACGTAGGAATCGGTTATTCAGGAAAACTCAGGGAAGTTTAAAGAATAAGAGATATGTTGGAGTATCATATTCACCAATAGCATCAAGGTTGAAAAATACGGTAAGTGCGAGAATAGAAACGTCCCTCATCTCTGGTAGTGAAACGTCGGACTGACACGTGATCAAACGAAGAATTTAGTCAACAATATATCAGATTGGAACTCTTATATTCCACCCGACTTCATATAATATATATGGTATCGCCGTTATCTGAGAAGAGGTTGTTTGTGCAATAATGAAGCAGTGATTCTTCAGAATATTACATTCTTATCGCTTTTATTCTCCATGATCATCACCCAAGCGATTATGAAGGAATGATAACAGTTAACTTTGGGATATCATGGAGTCTGGAAACACAGTGATTATTCATTCGGAGCCTGGAGAGGCCCTCACCTCTACGTGTCGAAATTTCATATCCATCAAGCGGCGTTCATTGGCAGTCCTTCCTCTCTCGGTTGTCTTCCAGCGTTGAGTGGGACGTCATGTCCACGCGCTTAGGAATATTGAGAGCAATGAAACTTAAGGCTCGGGAAGACTATGAAAAAGTGCTGCCAACCTTCCTATTTGTGAATGTGAGTGACGTTGTGGAGATTACTCACACGAGACAATCCTTTGTATTGCGCTGTAGAAATATGGTGGACGTGTCATCCGTGCACGTACTCATTAAAACCAACACATCGCGTGCAACATGCCTCTCTGCTGCAGCCCATGGCGGTACTTGCTTGAGTGCGAAGCCACCTGATGCGTAGAAATAACGTGATTCTATAATTGAGAGTTCTATATTTTCACGATCATATTTGGAGTTTTATTGAAGCAAAATGTAACGAAATTCTGACTCACCCAGCATTTACTAGACCCAGGTTGGAAGTATCTTCGAACCAAAAATATGAGTAAAGGAAGAAGAAATTCGCGAAGGTGAATGCGGCTCCCTTCGTTCGATCTCTTCTTCAATGTTTTGTGCGACGTGCGGAATAGTATGAAGAGAACCAAATACCGGAGGAATATCGCCTTTTCACATCTATCATTGGGCGAATATCCTGATTCAAATGTCTATCTGAAGAACACACAGACCTCTGAGCAGCTTCAGCTCCAACTATGAACATCGAACCACGTAAAATAATTCAGATACGAGAACGTAATCCAAAACTAGGATCTAAAAGGAATTTCTTTGATGAGGTTATATTCAACCACTCCCAGAGCATAGAATGAATGTTGCAGCGCCGATGCAAGTTTCCCTGCATCAAACATCTGCCAATACAGTGCATGATGTTCATTGATCATCATGTTGTATCTCAAAATAATATAAGATCGTACGCTGACGGCCCTCTGTAACTTGCCCTATTTCATGTTCTGTTAATTGAGTGATAGTTTCGCTTCGCATATTAATTTTCACTTGACCTTTGTTGCCAGTGTCAGAATAATATGTATATATAGGTAAAATATCTCAAGTGTACCAATTTGAAATCGATAGCTCTATTCTTAATCAATTCATCCAGTTTCTGATCGGTTCTCATTCAGATATAAGTCCCCTGAAATTGTTCCGCGAAACATTTATTCTCTGAGAAATTATCAATTTTCAAAGTTCTCGATCGCTTCTTTGAAAATTGATCGCTCGTGAACGGTTCATCAAGATTCTTCCAAACAATGAGAAATCAATAGGACTTTCTCGCATGTGACATTATATTCCCACGCGCTAATAAAATCTCTCATTCCTTACGAACATTTCGGTGGGGAAGGAAAAGTCGTGATTTGCAGTAGTTTGAAAGTCATTGATTTTTCCGTCACCGCGCGGATAACAGGAGATGTGATTCGAAATTAACTTATATCCCTCAAAGTCACTCACTTATGACTGTGGTGTGCATGCTCTACTCTATAGCTATTTGATACTTGGCAACGGAAGCCTACTGTAGTTTCCATGATTCTTTCTGCGGTGGAGGAGGTCGTTTCTCCGCTATCTATGTTGAATCTCAACTGTTTTTCTAGCATCAAAGACACGATCGCTTGTATGTATTCCAGCAAGAGTATCAGTATCGTTTGATATCGTTAAGATCTCTACATCAAATGTTGATGATACAATTTGTTCTTGGGTTGGTATGTTCCTATACGCACTCAGTATCCAGATACTTCAATTGATTTGTCGGCAGGAAAATTGAATCTTTGGAGTTCAAATGGACTTTTTGGATTTTCGTGAGAAGTGACCCTGATAAACTGGAGTTGATGAAGTCCAAAGCCAAGTACGTAGGGACAAGGGAGCCTGATGGCTGAAGCTCTATTCGCGGCTAGAGCAGATCATTACCTCGAACGGAGAGGAATTTTTGCATTGCGGCGGAGACTTGGTCGGAGAGTGAGGTCTGGCCGGAGGATGTTGTCTATCAGGATGGAGAGATGATCCAGCATGTGGATTGCCTGAAATGAGAACACCAATAGACGAACATACCAACTGTGAACTGATATACAAGAATAAAGAGAACAAAAAATCATAAATTTGATTGATTCCAGCGTAATTCGAATAATAAAGGTATGAAGATACTACATGTGATAATAAATCATTTGTGTATATCATTCTTAAGAATATGATGTGTATAAGAACAATGTCACCGATCATGAGGTTTTGGGCGAAGTTGTTACAATAAGGAAATGTCCAGGATTTGGATGGACATAGTGTCCAGGCTTATTAGACAGTGGAGCAAAGGAACAGAAATTAGGACGAGTTTCAATGCAGGTTGGTAGAGTGGTAAACTCTTTGTAGGTGGAGGTGTGTGCGAAAACAATTCGCTCGACGTAGTGCTTGGAACTTCCAACAGACGCTCACTATAATCCTCCAGAATGAGGAGCCGCAAAAGGTATTGAATTTCACGAGGTGCCTTATGTAATTAGAGGTTGCTCTGGAATAAGATGAAATTCCCAATCAGTGTCTGAGAAAGAATCGCTCTCCCTCGCGTACACTCCAAGCAACTCCTGATTGAGCCTCTAACAAGAGAACGCGCCCCTGATTGTATCTATGAGAATTCCAAGTGTCTCAGCCAGTAGGGCTGCTCCACCGAATTCTAAACGTGGAATTGACACATATTTGCTTATTCACTACAATTACTGCAGTTACCATACTCATTTGATCATAAAGCTTGGCCATCACAGAAACTACGATCCTCGTAGTAGGAGTATCGACCGAAGGAAATCTTACCCTGAAGACAGAAAAGTTGAATTCAGGATCCCAAAACAAGCTCAAACATGTGAACTGAGCGTCTCCAGTTGCAGGAAACTCTATATCCGTTTCATGTGCACCGAAAAGACAATCTTCCAATAATTCTAGATTATGAGATGCTCATTTCCGTAAGTGAATATCGCCTGCTCTCAACGATTGAGATACTTGAACACGCTTCTCCTTTGTTAGTATTCAGTATTAGCACCAAACGAGACACCATCGACGTAGATATTCTTCTCAAGAATAGTTTTGGCTAATGATAATGCATGAAATTTGTCTTAAGCTTACTGTTCAACTACTTTATTGGCTAAGTAAGAAGCACGAAGTGCCAGTCAAAAGTCGGTGAGCCACTACTTTTCTACCAAGAGAGCATCATGAAATTCTTCTGTGATTGCAATCTCGTGTGTCCACTGAAATTTTTCTCAACATTTTCTCAATACCAGCTATATAAACAGAACGAAGCAATCATCAGTTCAAGATAATCGTGGCCGGATGGTTAGTTAAATACAAAATTTGAGAGGGATGATCTAGTGACTCTTTTTTAAAAAATTCCATATGTCCTCACTCTCTATATTCAGATAGGAAATCCGGATACTCTTTGAACAATTCTGAATTGTCAGATTATCTTCGGAGAACCCTATTTTATACAATTTTGACTTTTGAAAGATAGGCGCCAATTTTGATTAGTGACTTATTCATAAATCAAATCGTATTGAGTATCGTTCTCCGTTAGTGCGTTGGTGAGTCATGAAAGAATGTTCTTCACGAAGTTCTTCTTCGTTAGTCAGAGTGTTTCTATTCGGGAGTTCATACCATCCCGAAAACCTATTTGAGTCTCCATGCAAGACTTCAGGGATGATATTTCGAAGTACCGTAAGTGAAATACTTGTCTCTACCTTAGTCCCTATAACGGAATCCGACAATATTGCACCAAAAGTAGTAGATTGATTTTTAAGAGTGCCTAAAACGCCCTGTCGTAGGCGGTGTCGTGGAAGGAACGTTCCTCCTTCGAGAAAATCTGAACTCATACTTCTCACATCTGAACTCAACAAGTTACGCGCAGCAAATTCAAAACTCCGCAGTTATATATGCATTGTAAGCTATAGTAACGCCAATGTCAAGGTGGCACTCCCATCTACTACATTTGAAATACATCGAAGCATTATTCTGATTATTCATACATTTCCTTCTATCACTTCCGTCTGAATTTCACGATTTTATTGTAAACTCGCAGCTATTTACAGTGCATCCCCACAATATCTGCATCGATTCCACTGTAGAAGTCTAACATCACCACGTGAATCAGTGGACATTAAAATACCATCGACAGGCACTGAGCACGTTTTGTGCCTGGATTCGAGGCCTCAGCCTGCGGTGCTAACAGTATCTGATAGCGTGAATCGTGGCATAGATGTCTAAGGAAACTCATCGTAGCATGAATGCTAAATAAGAGCTCACTGAAGCTCCCGGAAAGCGGAGGATCTGGTTCTGTAGTAACAGCGTTGAAGCGAGATGGGACGCATAGATTTCTCGTAGACTACCATAGGATCAACAAGGACGCTGGAAAGGGAACGTAGCCTTAGCAAAAAATGAATATGGTTCTTGAGAAACTCCGAATCGCAGAGTATATAGAGACCTCAGATTTGAATTTGAAGCAACACCAAATTCCGATCACTTGCCGACATTAGAGAGTACACAGCGCAAACAATACTAGTGATGAGGCTTTTCGAGTTCACAAGGATGCCATTCAAAATCCAAGAGCCCCTGTGAAATTTCATCTAGAAATAGACAAGGATAGCTCGAGTCATATATTCCCTTCAGAAAGCCATTCTAACATTCGACCCTGGAGAGTGTGAATTTAGGAGATGGACCGTTTGTTATCTCGTATTCGTCTGAAATCAGAAAGGTGTGCAGAATAATCTGTAATAAGTTTAGCCTACTTCGCTCACCTAGATCTGAGGGAGATGAAGCAATCGAAAAGGTTCCTGAGAATGACGTCATAGATCTGCCATTACAGACCTGATTTTAGGGAAAGAGCGAAGCCACTCAACAAACTGCTCAGAACGAGTCCCCATGAAGATTATGAATCGTACAGTGGAGCCCCTTCTCTAAGTTCACAGAAAAATCGACACAGCACCAAAGGTATCAGGTCCTAGATACGACATTAGATCAGTTCTAACGCATACCTGCAGTTGACGCGGCCGGCAGTTTTGTGTTTGGTATATATGTATTGCTTCTAGTTGCGTCACGTACTCGAAGAGGCACGTTATGTAGCGACTGTTTTCACCACATTCTGGTAGAGGCGCGATAAGCAAACATATATTCGATCGCGGCAAATCATAGTGTATTCGAAATTCAAAATGATGATAATCTAATTCCACTCCATTTAACTTGGTGAGTGAATGGAAGAATTATTTAAATTCAGTAGGAAAAGTCTTGAAGGAATGTAGAAATCGAATGACTTGATATCTCCACGAACATATGTATACCCACGTATGATGATCCCAAAGATTGATGAGCTGGAGATACGAAATTGATGGAAGTGTAAAATTGTTCGTCCGAAAGAGTCGATTATGAAATACTCGAATAACTTTTCAAGCTCAAAATAGGTCTCATTGTGTAGCGAAGAGGTCCTACAATTTTGGATCCTCGTTCATAGTATTTTTTCTTCAATCGTATTGAAGCATAGTTGATTTTATGTATGTGAAATTGTTGGTATGGAATAGTAATAACAGATTTGAATTTGGCAATTCTTTCTACCTCTGAGCTATCACTATTTCAAAAATGAATGGAAGAATTACTGCTTGAATCTGAAGTTCAGCTCGGCCCATATTTCACATTTTGGAATTGCTATGATTCATAAATTCGAACCTCATTCCAAAACCCTTGAACTAGTACCATCTTTGGATTGGGGAAGTCAATAAAGTATTATATTCCCACATTTGTGATAACAAGTGGAATTTTTTCACGTTCTAATATCAGCTATTCACGTTTTCCTAGCATTCTATATCTTCTTCCGATCGCAGGACATTAGGCAACCTTAATTTATTATTTTTGTCGATCCAATATCTGAGTTAGATACATTTTTCTGACTGTGAACATGAAAAATGATATAAATCAACCCTATGAATGCAGACAGATATTATGTACTCTGAGAGATTTCTTCTAAGAAACCTTGATCATTCAATGTTTCCAAATTCAAATCGTAGTCGAACAGAAGTCGTTCTTCCAAAATTTCAATAATAAAAATTGTAATAAATATATTGGTACCTTGAAGTATAACTTTTCATCGTTTTTTATCTACTCCTCCCGATTTTGTCTATCATCTCGCATTCTTGAAGAATCATAACTGCAAACATCGGAGAAATCTTCACCGGCTTCGTCCAGATAAATTATATATTTTCAAGTGGGTCGAGTAAGATCAGAAGGTAGAACGTCATGTTTGTGGAAGGAGGTTGGATGCTTGATTTTCGCCGCAAAACCTGTTTTCACTTCATGCTCGCAGTCAAATTTTTCAACTGTTCACATATTCAATTCTCTTCTGAATTTTCGGATTCCGCAAGAATGATCAATTTATTTCACTTCCATTTTCTTGTTGAAATGTTGAAGCTCATTCATCACGAATGAATTACGTCATTAGAATGAAGAGGTTGTTGGGAAGAGAAAAAAAAATCATAGGAAACCCAAAGTTTTCCATTCGACAAGTGCTTTTGAACTGTTCATTTCTTGCATAAATGAATAAAATATTCGAAGAAATTTGATATTCGAATAGAAATATGAATCGAACCTGAAAAAAAAGTAACTGACACTTCGCTGTTAAACTTATTCGAAAAAGAAGTTATAATAGTTTCCAAAGAATCGTTACACATCAGTCAATTCGACAAAATGTGAAATATTGGAATTTTCATCCCAATGTTGAGTCTATCGCATCAAAAAGAATATATATCCGAATTCTTCACGTAAAGTGTCAAAATGATCAAAGGTCATATGGTCTTCAAGGATCATTACGTTGTAATCGAAATATTTTTTTACTCTTCTAATCTCGTAAACAATGTTTTTAGGGAGTGAAAGGTATAGGTTCGATCCATTTCATAATCAAAATTGAAGGATTAGACGTTTTGAGTTCCGCCTCAGACTGATAAATCAATTCAAAATCATGAACATCTACATTTTAACCACGAGCAGGAGTTGATTTTGAATATAATCTATAAAAGATCGTTACCAGAGTTGAGATCGATTTCAGAACATGTTGTTTCGGCCACGGATAGGGGCAAAAACCTATTTGTTTTTGTATTTTTTTATGTCGAAATGCTCCAAATTTCGCTCCTCTCAATATTTCCAACGAAAAGAAACGTTCAGTTGAGAGCCAAAGAAGAAACCATGCTTGATTATTTAATGTAAATCTAATTAATTGCGTATAGTTTTTGTTCGATTTTGAGAAGGAACAACGTTGGAAATAAATAAATAGAAATGATTGGATGAACGACATGAGATACGAGAAGAATGAATAGACAAAATCCATTTAACCAAAAAAGAACTGAAAATTTGCTGATAATAATTTTGGATAGGACTAGTTTTGTTTGTTCTGATCGTGAGATATCACCGTAATGATGGAATAAAACATTCTTCCAAAAATGATGCAAAATGCGGAAGAACATAAACAAATATTCGGCATTCAATGAAAATGTGAACACTTAGCAATGATTTTTCGATAGGTCGAATTGAAAATCAGAGAATAACATTTCCTCAAAAACAGCACAATCTACAGAAAAAGTGTCAGGCCGAAATTGTTCATCCAGAAAATAGCATTCATAGGATGAATGCTGGAGAACCCTTACAATAGATGGAAAAAAGAAAAATCGAGAGTACTGAAAAGGTGAGAGATATAAGAACTTCTCATCAATTTTGGTTGTGAACTGATATTCAAAATGGAAAAATCAGATGGAAGTGTTCAAAGAGCTACAAGTTTCCGAAGATTTCAAATATCATTTTTCCTTTTTGAATTCATAGAATTTATGTTAAGCTATCCATAGGACTGCGGAACCTGGGAATTTTATCCTGATGGATAGTTTTTCTGAAAAGAAAATTATAAGACGTACAGCATTTTCAACCCCCTCTCCCCGCCCCGAAAAAATCATTAACGTAACATTCGGAACCAAAAAACGCACAATATTAAAAACATCCACAACAGAGAAACGTCACTTTCGAAGTACTCACAAAGTTATAATAACAACTTTCAAATATCTTCAGAAAAATGCAAACTTTCCAAGCGAACAATGCAATATACAACAAAACATGAATAAATGAAAATTCTGCATCTGGAAAAAGAATTTTTAACGAATCACTTTCATGTATAACAAGTAGTTTCTCTATTGTTTGTAAAAAACAACATGATTGATGAAAAATTTCATCATTTGGACAAACGACGCAGGAACCGGAAAAATTTCATATATTTGGGAAATATAGCTATAAATCAGTTATTGAACATTAAAAATGAAAGATTAAGTTTTTATGACAAATTCGCGATTATTATGTTTAAGAGTTATGTATTACAATTGGTCTTATTGATAAAAAGTGACCACTCAGTGATATAGCATTTTAAGAATTTTTGGAATCAATCTAATATCAAACTTCAGAGCCACACAAAGCACGATATGAACTAAAGTCACGGAAATGAAGGGTTACTTTTCGAATGCTCCATAAGGTTATCAGAAGAACTTCTTAGATTTTTCGGAAAAACCAAAATTTTAATTTTGGTTGAATGAAAGATGAAGAAAAATCAAAAAATCCATTCTGTAATCAAACTATTTGAGATGCGGAACAAAATCGATGAATAGAAATTATGATCTCAAAAAAATCTAGAAATTCGTTCATAATCATTTTATTCGTAAGACGCCTACTTGTTTTTATTTCGAATGATTTGTTTCATTATCATCATAGATAATTTTTGGATTATCAAAGAAAAATTACCAGAAATTTGGACAAAAAATCTTTGAATTCTGAACCCAACGACCCTGAAAACAAAAAATGCCAATATGACTCCAAAAAAGCGACATATATTAATGAATCTATAAGGTGAGTTCCAGAATATTCTGCTCGAACTATTCTGTGCTTGGTTAAAAATCCATTTCTTCAAATTCATGTATTTCCTTGTGATTTTTTTTTATTCTTTGGTAAGAAGATTCACATTCATTATTGAAATATGATTATGTTAACAAATCAATTTTTTTCGTGGATAATTAACCTCTGCGGTTAAAAGTTGATCTTCAGAGATGGAAACTCATCTTCAAGAATAAGAATGAATCTATTACGTCAGCAATTTGTGCTTTCAGTATGGAAATTCATTCTGTTTTGTTAGAAATTTGATTATTCGGTTGAAAATTGAATTATTCCGTTGAAAAATCGTTTTTTCATTTTGTTTGAAACAATTTCTTCAAGTGAAAATTTTGTTGAAAAATTGTATTTTCTGATAGGATTCAACTTTTGAATGTTCGAATCAGAAATCTAATTATTCTATTCTTCGTTTAATATCAAACGAATTGACTCGAAAACTAAACTATTCTGTGAATCTAAATAACGAGCGTAATTCTTAGAAAATCATACCATAACTTATATGGATCTAACTAAACCTAATTCAATTTTCAAATTTACCATAATATTATCAAAATTGTGAATTTGACTACATTCTGTTGCAATTTCGAATTTAAAAAAATTTCATTTGAATTTTGGAAGAAACAAAATTTCATTCACTCATGAAATTTATGTATATTTAATTCAGATTTTCAGCTGAAATCAAGATCTTTCACCCCTTTCTCTAATATTGGAGTCGTACATCAGGGGAGAGATTTGCAGCACGGAGCTAACGCCATTTCTGTGATGTACAAGGAGAATGTAGGAACCTCAGTAGCTTCCATAGAGATGATAAGATGAAAGTGATATTGTAAGATTTGGCAGCACTAGTCGATTACGGACAAGAAGCCTTCAACAACTGGCACAACGTTCCACACGCTGTCACTTTGGGAATAAACGATACAAACCGGCGACCTCCGGTTAGGTACCATGACATGAAACAGCATTAGGCTACAAGTACTTTGTGGCATTGCAAGACCTTCATTATGAATACTGGACCCTGCGAGGCAAGTGCATTGAGTCCTCGGAGTCATAATCTCAGCACACTTTGTCTATGACTTTCAAGAGTGTAACTTGTATTTGTAAGAATGTAGTTTCGGCTACCATATCACAATATCTCCGTTGATAATGAAACATCACTGATTTTTGAGAAAAAAAGCGCAGTTCTAGCAATTTCAGAATGTTTGAAGTACTTCATTTCCAGCATGCGCTCTGTTTGACGACTCAGTGATGTTTCAATGACCTATATCGTCATTTCATAACAACTCCTGAATCGATATTAACGAATTTCATTAATAAATTCGATGTTACGAAAAATTTCCAGAGTTGTAGATTTTTTTTCTCACACAGTGTTCATATAAAGCTATGATATCTTGACCCACTGATGCTTATTCTTCTAATGATTCTGTAGCAGATCCTTCCCTCGCTCCTACCAGCACAAAACACTATTTCAATAGATCCTCTTCTATTCCGCCTCTCAGTTCGGGTAGTCGTCGTTTCGGCAACTGCTGGCTGCAAACTTCTCCCGCTTCAATGCGCTCGTCGCTTCTGAGATGAAGGTGCTCATGATTTCCTTGATAACTGAGAATGGAGATAACTGCATCGAGTGCTGTGTGTCTGAGCTCAACGAATCGCCGTCGAAATCAGCCACGCAGTATTTCTTTCCACAGTAATGCTTACTTCATTATTGAATATAATTGTTATATAACTGATATATGGAATCAATTCGAGAAGCCTTTTCCTTATCACACTTCAATTATGATGAACCTATGACATTTAATTCGAGAACTGTATTGTGAGTGATGGAAATGAGAATTTATCCTATATGTTAATGGAAAAAACAATATGGTATCTAATTGCATTTTTTCTAGTGTATTCCTACTTTCGATGAATGAGATGACGTGGCAGATCGTGGTTTACATGCTGTATTCTGAAATTGAGTGAGTTTGGACAACAGCGGTCTATTGGAACTCCCATCATTTCATATTTTGTTAAATGGCTAACACTGCTGGTTCGCATGTTTATCCTTGCCCGTACGATGAGCAAATGTGCGTATCATATGTATGAATTCCAGAAAGATCATTTCCACTACCTGATATCGCGAAAACCTTCATATTGAGATGCGAATGTAATAAAAGCCAAGAAGATTCACATGAAACACTTCTACTTCATATCAGATGAACGAAAATTAGGATATATGAATCAGGATGTGAATGCAGTCTCGAAAGAATAAAAGAAAAATTCCAGCATTCAAAAGAATCTAGAATCAGACGTTGATCATTATCATCATATAAGATATGTTTGAAATATCCGGATCTGGGAAAAACTCCACGAATTCGATTCTTTTGATTCCAATCGGACATATGTCAGAAGAATAACGCTCCTAATGGTTAGATAACTCATGTGGGAACTGAATATCATCACATTTCATGTAATTTGAGAATTTGAATCCTCTGAATGTTTTTTTTTCTAAACGCTGACTGTTAGCCGCAAGAACAAGTTATCCTATAAATCGCATTACAATGATTAGAGGAGCTGAATTTCTGAGGAGATAAGACTGTATACAATTACATTCGGAGACTGTTGATGGAAAAGTAGAATAATTATATAGGAATATAATTCGTAAAGAATATTTTTTCACTCCAAAATATAGGATGTGATGATGATTATATGTGTATGAAATTTGATGAAGCGCAGATCCAAAACTTTCGACGGAAACCTGAAAGCTTCAAGGTGGCAACAGATTCTAATTAGAAGAATCCACTTGGTTGAAGCAGAAATAGGAGAAATGTTGACGAACACTTTGAAGGCCATGAAAAAAAGCCCACATTTTCCGAATAAGAGAGTGAACTGGTTCACGCGCTGATGAAGCATACGATCACCCGTTTATTTGCTGGATGTACATTTCTTTCCGTCATACTTCCTGTCATATACGTTATCTGGATCAAATTCTCATTGAATACACGCGTCTAGTATGTATTTTTGCGATATTCATGTTAATTCTCCATCATTCTGTTAAAGCAAAGAGAATCATCTCAGCAAATAACGAGTTGTCGCGAATAGAGGAAAAATTCTTCAACTATTTCATTATTATCGTTTCTCTAATTAATTCATATCGCTTGTCTATGAGATCACAATACATATGTGAAATCATATACAAGAATAGATATCATCAACAGTGCAAGAAGAATAACATAGAATTTAAAAAAATTGTGATATTCCACATATATTTATGTAGAGTGATACTATCAGGCTCAATTATCCCAGTGAGATTGATATAATTGATTGGAAAAAATGATTTTTGACTCCTAGTAACGTGTATATTTGAGATTTCATATGTCAAACGACATATGGGGAATCAAAAAATATCGACCAACTCGGAGTGATTAGAAGACTATTAGGTTTCGAAGAACAATATTATATATAACATAATTATTATTATTATCATTATATTATACCATCAGGCCATGTCCCTTTCGGGGTAGGCATGACTCACTCAGTTGGCGGGGGAATGATGTGAGGAAAGAGTTTTTCAAGTTTTAGATTGATATCAGCTGAGAATTCATATATTTAAGTAGGAATTCGATTCTCTATTCGAACATCAACCATAGGAAAATTCATCTTTTTCGGTTGAAAACTCAAGTATTCCTTTCAGAATCCGCCTCCTTAGGTTGAAAATTACACAAAGAATTTGCAACAGAAACGAACTAAAATGGGTTCCTCAAAAATTTAATTTTATCCTCAATGTAGGAATAAATAAAATTATCATCCGAAAAGATTGATTTCGAACGAAAAAAGACGATTTTTAGACAAAAAATTGAATTTTCATCTAGAAAAACATCGATTGTATTCAAGAATCAATTGTCCATCAAAAATAGTACATTTTTCAACGAATAGGTACATTTTTATTCGAAAAAGATAAAGCTTCAATTCAAAACATCAATTTTTCTGCTAAAAAATGGGTAGATAAGTTTTTAGTTCAAAAAAATTGATTTTCAACTCGGATCCATTCGAAATAGAGCAGTTTCTGCACATTAAGTCGCAGAATCTATAAGAAACGGAATTATTGCTGTGGCAGAATATGGTGAATTACTTGATACGCTTGTTGAAAATTTGATGAATTGATGAATTCAAACTGTGGTGTAGAGGCAAAAAAATGTCTTATTCGAAAAATATGTTCATCGGCAGCGTCAGTCACGGGATTATAATGAAGTTGATGAATCAATATTAGGTGTAAAATCATTTTTGAGTTCAAAATCTTATTTGAATAAAATTTCCTGTAGGAACGATATTAGGATTTCAGGAATATCATATTCGTACAGGAATATTCTCAGGAAGAATTCCTAATCAAATAGATATT
>UWOG010046912.1:0-12960 GCA_900490065.1 Neuroterus quercusbaccarum
ATACTTTATGCGAAGCAGAAGGTTTGCAACCAGTTCGATTGATACATATCGCGGAATAGGCGGCGTGCAGAACGACTGGATTCGTGAGAACGGGAAAGAGTTATGGAGGATATTCGGATTTTCATTTAGACGACACGTAGCAGCACTTTGGGCGAAACACGAGTTTTAATTAAAGCCGTCCTGTGGTCCCTTTCGATATTCAAATCAGTTGCTCGCATTTCGGCTTCGTTTGTCCTGCTCATCCCTGGCAGCAGATGGCCAGGCTTCAACATTCTCTGAGAAAAAGGTGTGTAAGGTATTCACCCTCCAATCCTCACACCAAATCTGTATCGAGTTTCCAACGGCGATTTAATTGCCCGATCACTGCATTTTTAATAATCGAACTAGGAAAACAGGAAGCAGCTTATACTCCTTGCACAAAACAAACTCCGGGATTCTTAAATTGGATTCAATATGAAATTGAAATTCATGATGAATTTTCTAGATACTTTACTTGAATTTTTTTAGAGAGTCTATTGAATGGGGAAAACGGATAAACACTTATCCAACCACTCTGAATGTCAGAACGAATCAATTTTCTAATGAGTATCATTTTCTTTTGTTTCAGGTGAGAACTTGAATCAATCCAACTTGTAGAAATGCAGATATATTGTGAGTATGTGAAACTTGATTAACTATTGTTGCAGACTTTTAAAAGCACTCATATTCTTCTATAAATCGTAACAGAGGTAGATGTGCAGAACCCGAAGAAAACGTCTTTAGGGTTATAATAATATCCTCAATAATTTTGCCTCTAACAACCTATCCGATCATTAAAGAATTCCGCTAACTCGCTTCCCCGTGGGAACCCTTCCATTTGTTTTTGCCTTATCACGTCTGTCATCTCTATGACTCCGATCATCTTACAGACTTAAACGATACACGTATATTGCACTTCCTCGAACATCTTATAGTACAATCTACAACTGATCTCAAACTCTCCTATCCGTCTCACAATTTCCACGCGTTCTTCTATCAGACATGTTCCTTTTTCCTTCACGATCTCCAGGAATGTTGAACCTTTCCCTTCCAGAGAGAACGGCTCTCGGTCGTGTGTTGTTGCTTCATGAGGAAGCTCTGAAGGGGCCTTCAAAGAGACACGGTAGACTCTAAAGGAAAATGCAAACAAGTGGAACTCTGGCGTATTTGGACTGCAAACCAAGGAAAAACCATTATAAAAACCGGATTGGTTCCTCAGCTGCATTCAACTTTTTTACTCTTTGGTTCAATAACCGATTCGTGTCTGGTCTTTCGCTTCTTCTAAGCCAGGTTATTTTTAAAACCACGGGCCGCTTTTGGATGGCTTGAGGCTTCAGCATCCTGCACCAGACTATCTCGATGACTGGCAGCGGCACGCGTCAGACGCCGTCCCCTTATTCCGGTGAAGATGATCTCCAGGCAAAGTCTGGACTGCCCACCCTGTCAGTTTTCATCCATAAAAAAAAAATCTCAAGAGGCCTGACCGTTTGATGATCTATAGATCCCTAATTAGTCGAAAGATTACCAGGAAAAATATGGAGTGTTCGGAATAATATCGAGAGGTTCTTCATCATATTCACTCTCTTCCTGCACTGAAAGAGATCATAGACTTACCGACCACTGACAAAAACTGGTCCATTCATAACGCTCAAAGTCTTTTTATCATTTCTCCCGAGAAGGCTTTAATGAGCAGAAATGGAAATTGATGATTAATCTTCATCTCGCTAACACAGCACTATCTCAGTTTTCAGGAGTGGGTAATTTGAAGATTCAATTAAATGTGAACGATAAAATTACTGATTACCTTGGATGAATGGTTACCCCTATTTTTCGCTTGTTCATCTTCTTCTTTATGAAATCCTCATTATCTGTAACATGTGTCTTCGAAACTGAATACATTTAAATTCGAAATCTTCGAATAATTCAAAGTTAGTCAGTTTCAATACAAAATATTTTCAACTAAAAATATTGAACGTCGCAAATAGGATAACTTTGCATTACATTTTTACAGAATTATTTCTCAGAATTTTATACTAGATGTCTTAACAATTGAAAATTTTATTAGTCGACCTGCAATTTTGAAAAACCAAACCATTAAAAAAAATCCATAATTCACAATGATCATAATTGAATTTTCAGTAAATTATCCTATTGATTCGAATGCTTTTAATTTAGAATTGTCCTATTCTCAATCGTTTAATGTGCAATTATTAGATTGGAACGCTTTCAATTAAAATTTTTTCAAAGTATTGTATTCAAAACGCTTCTGCTTCAAATTTAAAATCGAACAATCTTCGATGTATCAATGTGAAAAAACCCTATTTTCTTATATCCTTACAAATCTAGAATTATTAAACTTGGATAAAATTCCATTTCGACCACTTTTAATTTTCAATGATTCTATGTTTTTATTCAATAATTTATATTATTTTGAAGTATTTCAACTTGCAGTCATCACACTTTTATTAATACTGTGTACACTGTCAGTTAAAGATTCTTCAAATTGAAATTTTCATAATCATTGCGAACTCTGAAATTGTATACCTCATGCTGGAGGCTGATTTAAACTAAAAAAATGTTCAACTACTTCAGTTTGAACGTAAACTGTTTCTGATATATATTAATTTAAAATTTGTGAACTTTAAACACCTTCAATTGCTAATTATCCAATTGAAAAATCTTTTGTTCTTCATTTCCCCGAGCTTAAAAGGTTTTTATAATTCTGAACTGTCCAATCAAAAATTTATTTCAGTTAAGAATTCTTCAAATTTTAGAGCGATGGAAGTTGATACGTTATAGCCGAAGCCTAGGAGGTGAGGAACTATTTCGAAATTTAGATAAGTTGGTTTGTATTTTGTAATCATGAATCTAAAAATACCACTTTCAGGTATTCTTACGGATTTCAGCTTTTAGATCAGTTCTCCAAGCTACGAAAAACACTTAGTATTACCTATTATCTGAAGAACTAGAACAAAAGGGCAACAACTATAGAGAATAATCTCTTTAGACCCCAATAGTATCCGAATCAGATAATTCAAACAACTTTCGAATAATTTCACAAAAGCAAGAGTTTTATCCCTTGTCACTCTTTAATTCATGCTAGACTCGAGATTCAGAGTCTTCAGAATCTCTTCAGCGTTTCCTTCCATTCGGTGTAAAAGTTTAAAAATTGGATGGAACTTGGTGCTTTTTCACGAGATCAGGAGTGCAGCAATGACATTGCCTTGACGAAAATTACAATGGGAACATCATGAATGCGTAACGAGACCGTCGAGGAGGACGACGTCGTCGAAGAAGACTTCGTTCCCCAATTCCGTGCAGAATAATTCCCCTGATAAATAATTCTCCCGAGGTTCGAGGTTGCTATTGTGTGCCCTTTGACTCCCCTTACTCGTGAATCGAAAACTTAGCCGGCGGCTCAGAAGTTGCCTGAGTATAAGCCGACTAGAAACCTAATGGGCCAAGCAGTTATTCCTCGCCGAAACCTGCTCCCAAGATTTCATCGGATGAGACCTTCGCGCTAATGGCGTCCAAACAACCTGCCGAACGATTTGCGAACCAGCGAACAAAAGCCAATCTCATCTTCTTCGCGAGCAAGTCCTAATGCAACTTGAGATTTCAGATTAGCTCTTATCGAGTCTACCGTGCCCTGGGCAAATTGCTGCGCTTTCCTCTCCAAAGGTTTTCTTCCATTTATTCTATCCAAACCACGATAGAATCCGCAAATTTTATGATAAAAGCTACTCTGCACTTTGATTCTAATCAGAAAGAGGCTTTTTTGCAAAATCCATTTGGATTGTTATATTATGTATGTATTTTGTACCTCAGGTACACCTGTAATTAGTTTCGATTACGCTTAGAGCTTCCTTGTCATTAATTATGCAAAGTCTATTTGGTAGTTCCAGTGTTCTACGCTTGGAATATTACGAGGAGGTGATGTAAGCTGATATATCTTTTTTTAACCAGATTAATTTCTTCTTGACGAATCTATCAAACACTTTCTATTCTGTAACGATAATCTGACACATCTTTTCATCGGTCTCCTTTTTAAATTGTGGATGAGTTATTTCATCGCCTTTGACTACCTGAGGATCCACGTGGTAAATTTGGTAGGATGCATCTATTATGCGTTCCTGCACCCGAGCGGTACATCTTATCCGAGATCATCAAACTTTAAATATGAGCACTAGACACCGAATCTTCATCTTCATAAATTGAAACCCATCTCATTTTCAGCAATTGTCACCATTTTTCTTCAGTATCAATCAGAAAAGCTCTTGTAACTTTGGGGCTTCCATTGATATTACTGACCCTCTGGTCAACATACCTCGAAGTTAGCTCTTTCTCCCTCATAGTTTAATTTCATTATACAATTGTGGTTTATTGCTTATCTCGTAAACGCCAGACATGCAGATTTCTTAGCAATTCTCAGTTTTACGAGAGTATCTGTTCACAAAACTGCAGATAATATGTAAAAAAATCCCCATCTTCCGGGGTTGAGACGGCGATGAACCGTGCAAACTATAGCATGAGCAAATAAAACTGGGAATAGGCGAAACGTTTGCTGAAGTAGCGGCATTGCTTGCCACGGCCTTTAATGGCACTTTATAGCCCGTTAAACTGGCTCCCTGCCGTCAATCGTAACCGCTTCTGATGATGTTCGCTCATAACTCGGCGAGATTCTCTGCTTCATCACCAGAGGATATACTAGACTAGAGTTGATAAAGCAGATTTCGGATCAGATTCCGAAGTTATAACAAGGTATGATCTTCCACAGCCACAGACAAAAGCTTGTCAGCCATTAACGACCGCGAATACCTGATGCAAGTCAACCCAATACCTTGTAGTCAATGAGCGCCTTGTGTATGTCCGTTTGCTAGCAAACTTTGGTAACTAATGGCCACTCACGTGAATCGTCTATCCTCTATGAATGCCAGTGATGTTCTGATTTCCTTTCACCTACCTGGTCATATTAGTTTGCATGTATCGATGTTGGGTCCCTGTCAGTTAACTTTTAATTGCTTCCAAAGGAAACTTGCGCAGTTTACAGATGCTTACAAAATGCTCCTTGGACCTATTTTTCCAGAGTCTAAGGCGGTTCTTATAACTGATATTCTTACAACTCTGTTATTATAATGCTTATAAAATCAATTTTCATGTGAGGAATTATTAGGATTTGAAGGACATGCAACTGTGAAATCATCTAATTCATGAATCTTTGTTAGATTATCCAAAGAATATGTTCTCGTTGAAACTTGTAATCGATTCCAAAAGTGACATGGTCATGAAATACTCTGCATCAAGATCTGTCATATGTCTTTAAAATTGCGGAGTTTTTGCTCTGAAGCATATTACGGAACATCAGTCACAGAAGGCGCGGATTGGACATTGAAGAAATGCAGCAGCTGCCCAGCAGAGATTAGATAAGAGTGCGAGACATTACTCTCAAGTGTGCTCTTACCATCGGGGCTTTGTTTACCCCAGGAAAAGAAACTTGAGGAAACGTAATCTCGACACGCTTCTTCTTATACGATCCTTGAAACCCGAGATGAATTTCCTGCTTCCTCAAAAAGGGTCGAAAAAGACCCTCTGCGAAATTGAATAAAAGATAATGGGAGAGGGAAGATGAGCACACCACTTTTTACTGGAAAAGATCTATGAGCATGAATATTAACAATCAATTAATTAGTATATATTTAGCAATAGAGGTTGTCTGATGGTTCTGTTCGATAATGTCCACGTATTCTTCATCGACTTCCACGCCCTGATTTCTCTTTTTCTTTTTTTCTTGTTCTCATGAATGGAAAAATAGTGTGAGAACTTCTCTGTGGGTGCAGCATTTGATTGTTTGGTAGTTTACGAGGGGTAATCCGCCACTGAATGGTCACAAATACAAAACAGTAGACCCCCTCGAGTGTGGGATTGTGGGTGTCACATTAAGGGAGTTTATGGGGTTCAACGGAAAATGGCTGGTCAACTATATCAGAAGACGTTTCAGTTTCCGCTCTGCAGTTGGATCAGTTAGTTTGTGTTTAATTCGACGGTCGCTGTAGAATTATTGTCATTTGTCAGGTCATGCAGAGGCAAGGATCGAATTGGCTTTGCTCGAGTCGTTGGTTGGGAACGAATGCTTGGAACGCGAAGGTTAGTAACTAGGAACCCCTTGATCGGAAAGTTACTTCCCCAGCCGTCACTTCAGCGTCATTTGGCGAGGTGGCGGTGCATGTAAGTGGCCATTGATTGCTGAAGACGCGCTTTATCGGCAATTTTGTCTCATTCCGTGAAGGTCGATAAAACGTTGCGGCATTCCTGCTCATCATCTTCAGATTGTAAAAAGTCGCTTGCTTCTAAAAAGGATGTTTTCAACGGAGAATATATGCATGAAAAAAGTGATTTTTAAGCCATAAGGACTGAATATTCCGATAATTATTTATCGAACACTAATTCTTTCCTCTGTACGAGCTGTCGGAGTATATATTGTAATCATAAAAATCATTATGCTGCATGTAGAAATTGTATTTTAACGGTCTATATGAAGACGATTTGTGAAAGATTTATTCATTAAAATATATGTGTCTGATTCATAACGGCTGCAAAACCTAATAATCCTTAATGTAAAACTGATTCTTCTCTTCTATCGAAGCAAGTATTGCAATTGGGAGAATTAATTTCTACCAAGTGGAAATCGTATTTTCACATGTTTGGATTCTCCGAAATTTAAGATTCTGAATAGATACTTTCGTAATTACTTTCGAGTTTTTGTTTATCTCTAAGGTTCTAGCCTATAATTTCGCTGTTTTCGTATTTCTCTCGATATATTTTAGTTTCTCTGTCTAGTGTCAATACTAGAAGGGTAGGAGGAGAGCTAAACGACTCGTAGGGGGTCGTCTTTGATTTTCGCACTTTTGCTTCCAACAGCAGATCTTTGAGTGCTTGGAGCGTTCTGTTTGGTATGTAAACAGACCGGTAGATTGACAATATAGCTTGGAGGGCGACGAGGCACATTATCAACCCTCATTTTCGCGCCGGCCGATGTTGAAGAGAAAAGCTTTACATTCTCTCTATCGTGTACGTCAACAAGATGGTATGGCGTTTTCGTTTGTTCGTCTAGAGAAGGGTGACACCTTTTATTCCACACCCTCGTTTATAACGACTGATGAGTTATCCACTGCAAATCCAAAGAAACTGGTCGGAAAATGGTTTCTGAAGAGGTATATTGTAGAGTTATTTATTTGGAGAAATTAAATTTTTAAATATGTATCGTCTATTGACTAAATAGATGATATAAGTAGATAGAGGGTGATCTTATCTTGTAGACAAGATAGAGGTTTTTGTCAGCTGTTGTGTATTTTACACAGGCGATAAGTTTTACAATGTTATCTGATGAAATTGTGTACTATCGTCATCAAACTAAACCGTGTGATTATTATTGTTGCGAAAATCAGCATGTGCGATATGAAAAATGTCAGTTAAATGATTATAATTTCTATCTGCAGAAAAACTTCATCAAAATCGAAATATTGAATATTCAAACCTTACTTTATTACACCCTTTCACATTTTCTTACCTCAATCCTGTTCTCCGACCATTTCCCTAATACCCAGCAGATATTGAAATGCAGCATACAAAATTGACTTCACCCCAGGAAACTTTCTGCCATTTACATAATCTGTTGTCACTATGTGATAAGTTTAGAGAGTTTCATTTTCCATTATCTGAAACTCGACTCGCAAAACAATCTCTATCTAGATTCTAGAATCTAGCATTCTAGATCAAAACTTTTTGAGGCTTTCTCAAATCTCTTAGTCCGACTTTTGAAGTACATTGCAAAAAACCGCGATCACGTACAATGAATTGAAAGGATAGAGACATAAACAAAAAAAATAAAAGCAGGTTGATGTCCCATTTTTGGAGGGTTCGATTCGAAGAAGGAAGGGGTGTCTAAATAGCTTGTTGTGATCCTGAACCCTTTATTTGTTTTGCTTTCAGTCCCTCTGTTTTTCCTCCATTAGCGGCTTTGCTTCTTTCTCCTACCCTCTCATTTCTTCGCACGTCTTCAACCATCGACGACTTCCTTTTTAGTCGACCAAGGACGAATTTCATTGCTGGACGAGACGACCCGTTTTGTTCGAAATGTCGAAACGTCGTGGCATCTTTCTTCTTGAAAGACGGGAGTTTTTCACGAGAAATGTGTTGGAACGACGAATCCAAAGGGACGTTTATGGCAGTTCTGAAATGAGACACGTTCATCGTATAAGGTTACTTTTTTGAGGAGAAGTAGTCTTTTCTTAACCGCTTGAAAAACTAGAAGTATAATTCTTATTGCAGGAAGATTAGTTTATTTTGGATTACTGCTGTTTAGAATCTATACTTTTTCAGTTCATTTAACTCTGGAGGGACGTCACTCAAACGTCCGTAAGAAACTTTCAATAAACACGTCAACGGCAGAAAGGTTGTCTGAGCCTAATGAGAATGATATTTGTTGATAAAATAAGTATCTGACACATTATTGGACTTGTTTGAAAAGTGTTAATTTTTATTATTCTTAATGCCTGATTGACACATATATTGCTTCATGCTGACATGAAAGCTAACCAATCACACTTGTTTATAGAAGTCGAATTTTAGACGAGTTTATTTCAAACACGTCATTCAGGAACCCAAAAAATAAGCCATCGAAGCTTTTCCTTATATTGGTAATGATAAAGTTTAATCCTGGATGATGAAGATCTTCTTTCTTGGCAGAAACGAAGTCACGCAACATTTCTTTTGTGCACAATTCGCATCGAACCGAAAGTCGTTTTCATTATAGGTCTTTCTTTATATTCAATGAATATTTGTTTCATTTTTATCTTTTTCTTCCATTTTATTTCTTTGTTAACCCGAACCTGATTTCGAAATATCGAGTTTCTCAGAATACAAATCCTTGTCATGATCCTCAAATGAGTTTACGCACGCTTTTCTCATCTCGGTTCTGGAGCTTTACTGTCGTCGACGATTGCTTCGTGATCTTAGGATACAAAAGAAGCTGGAGCTTCACATTTCGCCGCAAAGGCATCAGGAATGCCGTAACTCTGCGCACTTCTTTTTTGCAATCTTTGCCAATAGAAGGCCGCTTTTTCGTGCGACACGCGATAAACAATAATGTCACGTAAGCGGCACCCTCTAATTGTCGTTGTAGCACGACATCTAACCAATAAACGTTCGTCGTCAATTATCTGCGAAAGCATAACATGTGGCAATTATTATTATGTTCGAGTGCAAGGTTTGATGACGTCAAATGCGAATTACTTCATATATGCAAAATGCCACAACAAAAACAAAAATATCATAAGCTGTCTATCGATAACAGCATGTCACTCCAATATAATAAAATCATGTTACTCAGGGTGAACAGATTCGACAAGTTTTCAAGGAAACGCAAAATGTTTCAAAAGATTTGAAAGATTTTAAAGACTTGTATAGGATTCAAAAAATGTTTTCATCGATTTCAATAAATTTACGTACGGTGCTACATGGGTATTCAAAAAGCTTTTTTGCTGCTTAATCAATCCTGAAATCTCCTGAACTCTTGCATTGTTTGCAGTTCACTTGAACTTCTTCTAATTGATCTTCAATTTTTATGAATTTCATTCCATTACAAAACAGCGTCCGTGACTAATAATGCATACGAGGACAGCCCTGTGCAAACTTATCAAATAACAATAATAATATGATTATCGAATAAAATATAGGTTCTCTTACATGTATTTATTGTATTTTTATCATCTACCATACAGGCTAAAGTACTTGATCTCGTTATGAATCTTGATCACAATTTTCCGAAAAGTATCCAAATTCTCACAATCTCCCTCGTACAAATCAATGGAATGAAATGACTCCAAGAATCTCATAAATTAGATAAAGAGAGAATGCACCTTAAAACTTTGATGTCCCTCGAGACGTTCAAGAATTTACGATCGAAATTGAATTTAATCAGAAGGAGTGGAGGAAACCGATAATTTGACATTTCTCATTATTTTATCATGTAGCCGCTTCCTCGACTGGGAAAGCCTCTCTCTTATCTTATACCGTGACGAAAGAGATAAACTACCGCTCGAAGTATTTTCTGATCGGTAAAAAATGTGGATACATGGAGTTAATCGGATTCTAAGACCTTCGATCGGGCTATTTTTCGACTTTTCAAAGAAAAATGTGACTAATCTAATACTTTTTTCCGTATTTCTCAGAAATTCGCTATACTTCCTTGCAATTTTATTTGAAACGAAACTTTCACAATTCAAATTGTTAACTGAAAAAAGTTGGAACATTTCAATTGAGAACATCGAGAATTAAAAATTGAATAACTCCTCATTAAAGCTTGATAAATCATATATAATTGCAAACTAATAGCTTTTAAAAATAAACAATCTCTAAATTCCTGAATTCTATGGACATTATTTTTCAAGACGTAAACGTTTAAAGTCGAATGATTACCAATTTAAGCATAACAAAAGGAATAATTATGTATTTAAATCATACATTCGTAACCCTTATGGACGTGCGGTCTCACAGACCGCAGAATGCTTTTGAAACGTGGGTCCCTCTCCTCCTGGGCCTTAATCGAAATCATGAATTGCTAAGTTTATAGTTTGAAGTTTTCGAAGTAAATGTTATTGAAGTTGAAAATGATTGGAAATGATCAACTTTCTCTCATTTAATTATCAACCAAATTGGTAAGTGTAACTGTTCAGACAGATGTATTTCCAACAGAGCTTTCAAATTCTCCAACCTGAATGGCCATTCTTATTCAAATAATTATGAATATGTTCAGTAGGTTGCCCAGAAAAGCGAGTTTTAGAATTTTTCAAACGCTATCCGCTAATTTTATTTCCTTCGGTGAAGCAATACGGCCATGAATTTTCTTTTCTAACAAAAAAATTGTTTCGCTGTGAAGCTCCTTAACTTTATTGATTACGTTTCGTTCCAGCCGGTGTGGAATTCCTAGCTAAACCCAATAATTAATTATTCTCCAGCTTGTTTTCCGTGCGATTTCTTGTAAAGATTCATCATCTTGATTGTGAAAGTGCAAAAATCATCGTAAGTCTTCACATCTTGTGGGCAAAATACCAACTTTTTTTGTTGAATCTTCCAAGGGCCAAAACTTTTCTTGTTTTTGTACGGTATCACTCATTTTATGTATCCACTAAAAATATTTCTATTGAAAAATATTCTCCGGAAGAATTTTCAGACGTTTCATTGTATATTCAAATAAATTATATATAACAAACCAAGAACTTCTTCTCGCAGAGGAAAATGTTATGTCAAAAGTAAATGACGTTTTTCAAATTTTGCATACCTTATGCATATACTTTTTACCCCTTAGCCCAAACAACTCCTCTTATTTGTATTTGTTGAAAATCTTATTTTCAAAAATTGTTTCAAAGTAATGAAGGAATCTTAAAATTATAAAGAATATATTTTTGTTAATTTCAAATTTCAAACTTCAAAAATTTTTCCTGTCACCCAGTATAAATGAATTTGATTCACTCGTGATGTGAAATATTCCTTTTATATCATGGAAGAAATTCAGTCCATATGAGTCAAGAGAAAAAAAATGTTAGGGGACCATTTCAGACCATCAATTTAAATAAAACTGCAAATTTGCGTACTCTAAGCCCGATCATATCTCTGAAATTTGTTTTCTGGTTCCATAAAATTCAGGGGTTATTCCTCGATAAATATTAAATATTTTTTTGAGGTGGAAGAGTTCTTCAAGGCCTAAAATTGGATTCAAAAAATAATGAAAACTTTTTTCACCCAAAGGACTAAAATTATAGAATAGCTTTCGCAAAATTTGAAAACTTACTTTTTTTGGTTACCCTAATGCATGTACAGTAAGAATAATACATGTCTTCCTTCATCAAGTTGAATATTTGTTGTGGACTTTTTTTTCGAAATTCCATAAGAATTTTTTTCTCTCGACTTGCTGCGATTTTTCGTTCTGGTGGTAATTTGTCAGAAAAAAATTTTCAACACATTCTTCAAAATAAATTTGTTTTCAAATTACTTGCGCATATATCAATTAGTGTGGCAAGTCCTATGAATTTAATCGTCGATATGGAAGGCAGGGCCTAGGGTAAATGTTTAACGCTGCGCCATTATCTACCCTTCTGCTTCCGTAATTCTCATCAATTCAGGAAGTGTGCTATCGATTATTAGCAACGAAGGTGACTTGCTGAATTTGTAGTTCAGACTTTCATGCGTTGTGATTTTTATAAATTACACTTCCAATGCCTTGAATTGAAAATTATTGAATGATCTGCTTTTGAATTGTTTGATTCCTATAGCGAATTAATTTTGATAATCAAGACTTCATAATTTCCCACTATACCCTTCTTTTTTCTTGAAGATATCTTATTTTTCCCTTATTTTCCAAAAACTTTCCCTTTTTCTTCTTTTTCTTCGAATAAATGAAAACTAAATGAATTGAAAATGAGGTTCATTATTTTTGTTTGAAAAGTCTACTTTTATATTTTTTGTTAATAATGCATTAATTCCGGTTATAAATTATACTATTTTTTGGAAAATTTAATTATTCGGTTGAAAATTAAACACATTTGTTAGAAGCCATCTTTTTGGTTGTATATTCTACTGATTTCGATAGAAAACCCGTCGTTGAAAATAATTCTTTTTTCTGAAAATTCAACATTCCTCATAGAAACTCGACTGTATTATAACAAATTTGTATACTCTGCTCAAATTTCAACCCTTCTGTTTAAAAATTCATCATTTTTTTGAAAATTCAACCATTTGATTAAAAATGTGTCGTTCCTAAATAAAAGTTGATCGTTTTCATTTTAAATATTAAATATTCAATTATAAATTTATGTGTTCGCGGAATTAGAAATTATATATGTATATTATAAAATATCAATCAGTTTTAATCAAAGATTCCAGAAG
>UWOG010047094.1:0-11576 GCA_900490065.1 Neuroterus quercusbaccarum
AATACACATAGAACTAGAATTGTTTCTCCTAAGAAAGCTAAAAATTTTTCCAGAAATGTTTTCTGATCAAATGTACGGTTTTTGATTTAATCGAGAAAAAGTGGTTGAGAATAGAAAACCGTGATTTCCCGCCAAAATATTCAAGAAACAGAAAAGAGATGAGGGAAAAAGTTTTCAAACTCAGAAAGATCTACAAATTCTGTTGCAACTGTTTTTTTGATCGAATGTATGGTTTTGCTTTGATCCGAGAAAACACTATTGAAAAGTCAAAAAAAAAGAATTTCCCGCAAAAATATGCAAGATAAGGAAGAAATGATGATGAACGAATTTTTTCACCTTGAGAAGATATAGGAAATAGCTTTTTATAATTCTTCCGGCAAGTTGCATAGTTTTTGAGTTATTCGTCAAATATGTTATTGAATATAAAGGTATCTACTTTGCAGTAAAATTATGCATGTTATGAGAAAATATTAATATGAAGGAGCAAAATTGTTCACCTTGTAAAATCCTAGAAATTTCATTCATGCGACTCATTGTTCTACTTTTAGAAATAAAAAACGTGCATCGTGAAAATTCAGAAAATCGCAAGTCACTAATCTACAATTGATTGAAAAAAAAAATTAACTGTCGAGCGCGAGTGTCGTGATGAGAATGTATTCCTTGAGGGCGATTGAGACTTTAGTCAATTTTTTTTTCCGTAAAAATTCGGAATTTGTTTTCAGATAATTCGGAAACCTGAAATTTTTTGAGGAATCATTCTTTTTTTTCCGCAATCATAGAATATTTTCAGAAAATTCAGAATCTCAGGAATTCTGTCAATTTGATATTCAGTGAAATGAAAATGATTCCGAGGAATATTGATAGCAAATAGTAATTCAGTCATATGAAAATTATGATCAATAAGAATTCAGTAGCATAAAATCTTAGCAAATTTGCAATTCAGATAAACAAGAAGAGTAGTGAATTGCTGTTTAGTGATATGAATTTCAGCGAACGGCTGTGTTCGGTTCGGATTTTCGCAGTTTTCTTGTCTCTCAGCCAAATTTCTATTTGCTTGTTTTTCGAATGTCGCTCAACTGTACTCATTTTCAATTTTGATACAGATTCGAGTTCACGCGGCTCTTCTAAAAAAAAATCTCCAGAAGACAGCGCTAGAGGTTTCCACGTTCTAGACAGTTATCCGGCAGTTCATAATGCTGAGAAAATAGAATATTCTATTAAACGACATGGCTCTAGCACCATCCTCAGAAATCACGGTAATGACTCTCAATTTTCTTAATCTTGAATTTTTATTTTGTATTTTCATCTTATTTTCAATTTTTTAATTATTAATCGAAGGATACGTTCGGAATTGATGTTCATTCATTAATTGAACGTGCATTTATTACACTAGAATATATCAACATTCAGTAAAAAATTTTTCGGTTTCCAATTTGATGAAATTAATAACATTAATATCTACCTGGCTGCTTCACAGAGTTTCCAAATTAAAATATTCAGAATTGACGGATTTCAAATTGAAAGTCGTTTACATTGGAGAATTTCTAACCATACCATTGGAATTTTCGATTTTTTTTTTCAGATTTCCGAAATTTTAAAATTTTATGGTGAATATATGTATTATCAAAAATGATCAAGAGTCCACCTTTGTCGAAACCGAAGAAAGAAAGTTGAATTTATAATGACTTTAGAAATTCTATTGATCTGGGAGATGAAATTTTCCAATCAGACAGCTCATTTAAAAATATGAATTTTCAAATGAATACATGATTATTATTCAAGAAATTCCATTTTTCCATAAAATGATACGGATGTTTGGCAAATTGCGTAAGTTTTCAATGAGGAAAAATTGTTCACTAAACGGAAAAATAATTACATTATGATTTGAGAGGAAAAATTCTTTTTATCGAAGTTCCGTTATACTAGTCAGTTTTAATATTTCAGGAGGAAATACAAACATTGAATAACTATTCACTTTTTGTGTGTAATCAGTAATTTTGTTAAAAGACTATATATCTGAAGGAGAAATACAAAAATATCCCATAAAATCCCGGCAATCCTTCAACAGATAAAAATCTTTCGAATCTTCAGAGAACTTCTTGAATTCCTAAATAAGTTTTCAACAGATGCAAATTATTACTACAGTTTTCTCAAAATCTTTGAGATTCTTCATCAGAAATTTTCATAAATCTTCGAAATGTTTGGATTGAAGGGAACATTTTTCTGAGGAGTAATTTTCAAAAAAAAAAAAAAAAAATTTGTCTACGTTTTCTCAGGAACATATAGAATAATTTGTACCATCTATTAAAATTTGTCTTCATTTGAAATTCCACGAGACTTTTGAATGTGTTTTGAAATGATTCGGATTGTCCCTATTTGTTGAAAAATCTTCCAGAATCGGAAAATTGTCGTGAAGCAACAAAATGAGTCAAATTGACAATACAGACGAGCAAAAATTACAGTAAATTATGTTTTGCTCGCCGGCAGTATTCGGCATGTCTTCTGCAGTTTTCCTGTCCCATACCCGGATATCTTTTCGTTTTCAATGATTTCCAAACTCCTCAATTCCATGAATTTCGATTGATTTTCACAGGTTCAAGTTCACAAAACTATCCTGGAGGAGAAATTACCCAACAAATTGGTGAAGCTCACGTCTTAGACAGTTATCCTGCAGGTCGTGATCCTACAAAAATCAAATACCGTGTTAAACCACGATTGTTCGAGTACAAAGCACCAGATCCTAACTATGAAGGATCTGGTTCTCTTCAACCTCCTTATTTTCCTGAATCTTCTCAACCTTTTTATTCTTCTCAATCGCCGCAATCTTCTGATTCTTCCGAATCTCCTCAACGTCAAACCTATATACAAGATTCACAAACGTATGTCCATAATATGTATGACCATCCTGATGAGCAGCATGTGCCTGCACATTTGACTCAACCTCAATATTCTCTGCAACATGCACTTTTCCGAAATCAGCAGGAAGGATTTTCATACGAAAATGTACCTCAGAATAACGTTACTCCTCGCCTTGATCAGCATGCTGCTCCTCATCAGAAATCTGCTAGAAAAACTACGGGAGCGCTTAGTTTGAAGAACCATTCTTTAAGTCGTCAACAAAGCTATTCATCCGACAACAGAGAACCTTCTGGTTCCAGAAACTAGAGGTTCGATTTGAAAAAAAAACCTGAAACATCGCTAAATTTTTGATGATGTTAGATCCGAATATGGAGAGTAAATCACCACTTCATTTGCAAATACATTGAGTGTTGGATGGAAGGTAAATCCAGTCTTGAATTGTACACTGAGGAATCTTTGTTTGTACTTTTTGTTGAGAATCTTCCGAGATTTCACTACCTTAACTTTGCAATGAGGGATAAAAAGCACATTTCAGCAATGCTCACTTACCTCAATAATAACTCGTAGCTGCTCACAGAATTATAGAATATATTAGAATAAGAACTGGAACTATACCATTTATTGTGAAAAAATATTTGATGTATTTGTTAAACTATGTAGTACAACTAAAAATCTGCACTACGGCCATTAATTTATTTTGATAATGATGATTGCGCATTTCGGACCAAGTCGTCCGATTGCGTGATCCACCTGAAGGTGGATTTACTAGGTGAATATACTCGTAGCATGTGTGGGCTCACCACACGCACGAAAAAGTCATGTCAACAGCACGCGATATTCTCAAGTTGTCGCCAATCTGAGTACTAGCCGCCCCCAGCGCTGCTTAACTGCACTGATCCAACGAGAACTGGTGTTCTAGGCGTGGTGAGGAAAAAGTAAATTATTTGAAATGATATCTCTAGAAGATAACAGTATTCGCAAATACATATATGTCTATTCTGAAAACAAAGGATTATATTACGAGCTGCAACAGAAAATTTGAGTTAGAAGGAAACGAAGCTGGCGGGAATCGAACACGGGTTTCAAGTTTAATATGGAGGTGAGGTTCAGCGTTCATTTGTCAAAATTTAGATTGTAGTATGCAGGATACATCTTTTATTGAACAGTGAACATCTCAGAGCGGGGTATTGGGTATAAAATCTCAATATGTGAACACCATAGACCATATGGAGCGCATTTCTTCTCAGGGTTATGATAAGTTCTCAAATAAGCAGACTTCAAATTCCAATCATCGCAAAAATTTCGAAATCTTAGCGGGTTTTCTTTAAGTAATGATACTCAGTAGTGTTCACACATCAAGGTCTCACACTTTGATATCGTGCTCTGAGAGGTTTACAAATTGCAAGAGGATTTACGCCGCATGTTAAACTCAAGATCTCTGAAAGTGAAACCAGGACTTATGCTCTGTATCTTTTATTTATTTGATTTTCCTAATAGTTCACGTGATATTCCAAATGTCCTAACGTTCATCGAAGATATGTACATATGAAGTCTGTAATCCTAGTTTAGAACGAGTATTATTATTTTTGTATGACAATGTATATCTTTCATCTGAATTTAATATGAAAAATATTTCAGTCTTTGTGAGTACAAGTGGAGTGATTGTGTCTCAATACTTGATCATCGTGGTAGCAATGTTTGCATCACTTATCAAAAATTAGAGATTTGTTGTGTGTGTTATATGAGTATGAGCATTAGTGACTATTGCTTCTGAAAAGCATTCGCCGTAAATATGTTTATAAAATACAATAATTATTATCGCCACCTCTGAAGGAGTCTTCATTCACATTATGATTTTATCCACATCTTTCATTGAGAGCGTGCATTGATTTTGAGAGATTCCTCATGGATAATGTTACTTTTACTGTATCGCTTCGAGCTGCTTTGTTTCTATGAGCATGTCTAAGCCCCAAGAGATTCATTTTTCATTACGTGTCGTCTTACCAGAGTCTAAACAGCAAAGTTCTTGTATCATTTGCAATGTCAGCTCACGTGCCAACAAAACAGCATTTGCGGGAAGTTTTACTTTCCTTTTCTCAATAGAAAAAAGTGCTCTTGAGAATCATCGATTGCTGTTGGAAACTTCCAGGGATTATACTCTATCATTCTGCATGAAAATGTTTCACTCCCTGTGAAGATATCAAGAAATTTGTCAGTTCGTGAATATCTACAAAATATGAGTTGTTTCCCTGCCACGGTATCTGTATTCTGCTAGAAAATGGGATGAAGTAGTGACTAGGGACGGACAATACTTTAAATGGTCCAATTCCAACTACTTTCTCCGGATTAACCCGTGACTTCACAGAACAAATTCTCAAAAATCAATGCACGCTCCCAAAATGACAAAAGGAATTATTCCAGAGTGACACTCACTGCACTTGCATTTAACATCCTCTTCTTTCTCATGACTTCCGCCTTATGTTCCAACTCCTCCAGCTTCACCAGTACCATTATATCCTCACTTCGTTCTTCCCTTAGTAGAAAATGCACTCCGGCGATTCGCACCCTAGCATCAATGGTTTTTAGTTACTTCCATGATATCATTGGAAGAGTGAATTCCTCAGATAGTAACTCACGATCTGGATCTGATAGAATTATGAATTGATTTCGATCATCACGACAGTTTTCATGGACAGAGCTATGTTCAAACTGGGTTAGCTCATCTCAAAGCTAGACAATATAATCCTCAGAGTGGAACATATCAATTTTAGAGTGACCAATCTCATTTCGTTCCACCTTATGAATCTATATATAATAACCAAAATAACCATCAATACTAACAATAAGTGATGCCTCCGTATCTTAGTTGGCAATGTTGGAACTTCTGGATTTTTTTGCACTCCAGAAAATAGTAGTTCCAGTGAAGGAGTAACATAGAAGAGATATCTGAAAAGTGTTGCATCCTTCGTAGTAATTCACGATTCGAATATTCTAATCTATAGTGGCAACATACCTACAATGAAATTCAATTCATTCATATTATATTCCTATTGGATATCTAATATCGAAAACGTTAACCTAACATAAAAAAAATTAACAATCAATTATTTTGATTTGTTAAATCGGCCGATCCGGCTGAAATATGGACATCAGTCGTCTGGGACGATTTACTACACGATAGTAAATTGCTCTTGTGATAGTGGCGCCATCCGGGCGTGAGGCTAAATACTTATCAGACCACCGTCGTAGCTTCTCGCACTTGTTTTCAAAGTGTTTGTTCCTAAGCAGCTCCTTATCCATGAAACCCCCTAGATATTCAGCTTGCTATCGGATTTGCAGTTTTTGTCCCGCCAGTTTTAGTGTCCTCGTGGTTCCTCACTCACACCTTCTGGTGGACACAACCGCATCCGTTTTGTTGTGATTGACTGTTATTCTAGTCTTCCTGCACCATGAATCTACCATAAATACTGCTTGCTGCATTTTTCCGAAGAGCGCATCCAGATATTTGCCACGCACGATAACCAGTATGTCGTCTGCGTAGCCTATGAAGTGGTAACCCCGACTCGTGAAAGAATGCAGGTGTTCCTTTATCAACAGGAATCACAGGAAAGAAGATAGCTGTGAACATCCTGAGTCAACGGTCCCACATAAGGTTATATCACCTTTAGTCGTGGTTATGTTTCTGTTGGCCAGCATGTACCAAGTTCATCCCACCACTGTCTTGAGCACGCTATGTGCTATCATAGCCACCCTGATCACCTCCCCCAAGGTGTGATCGAAGGTTTCTCCGTTGCCCATTAAGGTTTCAACCGCGATGCCTTTCTGTCATTTTTGACCTTCAATTAGGTCAACCGCTCTATATAGGGCCATCTCGGTCGAATGCACCGCTCTATAGGCTTTTTGCTCTTCATGAAGTGACCTGTTCCAAAGGACCTCATCACGGATATATATGTCGACGAGCCTTTCTACCGTTCTGAGTAGAACCGATCCTGCCTGCTTTCGGAATGAAGATCACTCTCGCACCCCTCTATGCCGTCGGAACATATACCAAATTCAGACTAGCCCTGGAACCTCTCACGATCGGCCCTATGATAATCTTTTTAGCCCTATGTAAGAATCCTAGATATATGCTATATGCGCCAGGAGACTGGTAAGGACTCAAGGACTGCAGAGCCCACCCGGCCTTGGCTAGAATAACTATCTCGTTGACCAACTGCCTTTTCGGGTCCGATTGAGCCACTAAGGGCTTAGGTTGTCTTCAGTGTCTGATTTCAAAATTTGCAACAACAAAATGGTCCACAATCTGCTACTTTGAACTAGTATACCTTATTATTCCTTCATGTCATAACGAGGATTTGCTGCAGATGCTCAGCAGGCACTATTAGCTATACAAGCTCGAGCTGAACTATCTCATCAACAAGCCGTAAGACCCCACCATCAGAGTGAATAAAAGCATCCGTTGATGCGCCCAGATCTATATTATAACCGTTATTCCGGCAGAAATCAATTTTCCTTCATCAAAATAGGTGATGCTCCAGACTTCTGTATCTTGAGGTTCTTGAAAATGAATACGTCTTGCGGAGTAATATTGGGAGCGTGCAATAATTTTGAGGCATCAATAAGAGATGACGTTACTTATACACTTGCATCGAGACATATCGTTATCATAGGCATTTTGGAACCGCATCCTGTAGCTTCAGTTTTGATTAGTCGTTGTTTGCTCTTCGAAATTGAAAGCGATTATACTTTTTTGATTCGAACGTGTGAATACTGCTTCCGAAAATTCATGACTTGCGATTGTGACATGAAGGGTCGAGAATGTTCAGGCCATTCTGGAAATATCGATGATGAGAAATTGGATTTATCACTAGGTAACGACAAGTATCAAACGCAAGATGAGCTTTCAGAAAAATCAGAGAGTTGATCCTCTCAACATTTCTGCATGCAAACAT
Organism: Neuroterus quercusbaccarum; assembly: GCA_900490065.1. Taxonomy (NCBI): domain Eukaryota; kingdom Metazoa; phylum Arthropoda; class Insecta; order Hymenoptera; family Cynipidae; genus Neuroterus; species Neuroterus quercusbaccarum. Next base: position 7,812 of record UWOG010047094.1, read on the forward strand.
CCACTGGGAATGGCCCAGAAGCAAGGAAATTGAGTGTTATATAAACCGAACCTAAAATACATGGTAAGGCGATTTTCTACTTGTGGACTGCTACTTCAACGGCAAGATCGGCAACGTTTACTGTACACTATCCTTACTGACGATAAATAATTGATACAATATGATAACGTGGAACGTAGACAAGCGCGGGTTGAGCCTGGCTAACTATGAACAGCAAAACCTAATATCGATGTATCGAAAGTCGTGCTCTGTACTTGGTTAGATCAGCAGGGTCTAGGGTGATATAAGCTGGTTTGACCTTACGAAATAATCACTAGCGACCTTAATTGGAAACGGATAATTCGATCGAGTCTAACATTGGAGTCAAACAAATAGAGACACAATGTAAATACTCTTCTTTATGACAACGCGCAGCCAAACGTTGCAAAACCTGTTCAAACATGCTTGGGTACGTTCAAATGGGAGGTCCCACCCCATGTGCTGTATTTCCCAGACATCGCGCTCTCTGATTACCACCAATTCCGATGATCTGTCTGAAAAAATATTAACTCCTCATTGAGATGTCAGAAAATGGATCGATTCGTGGAAAGCTTCAAAAGAGGTGTCATTCTTCCGAAGTGGTATACGTATTCTGACAGAAAGATGAGCTGAAGTAGTGATTAGCGACAGACAATACTTCGAATGGTCAAATGATACACAATTTTCAAATAAAACAATGCTTTCAAACAAAATCCTAATTAATGCACGCTCCCGAAGATATTAAAGAGATACTTTGAAGTGTAGCAGTCTTGGCCTTATTTCTGTTGAAACAAAAACTTGTAATGAAGCTTCGTAAAATTAAAGACGGATGTAAATACTGTCCAAAATTAAAACACTTTTACAGCAATCAGACACGAGTTCTTTGCATTCTACTATTCGTTGATTGTCTTCTGGGAGTAGTCGTTCACGATTCGAATCGTCAAGTTCAGGACGTTCAACAGGCTGATGTTGAAGCTGTATTAGCTTATCTTCATGCTGTAAAATATCATCCTCGAAATAAAATATCGAATTCTCAGAATGAAGATCACGGGCAGTGCGTAGTATAAATTTACCCGCCTTCAAATTAGAGGATTGAATTCATCATATCTCTTGAATTTCAATAAAAATCTTTCTGAAATATTTGTACAAGGATTTGAGTTCGTGTGAAATCTTCTCAATCTATCTGAAGTCTTCGCGAAATCTCTGGATTTTATGTGATACTTTTGTGGAATATTAGGAAAATTTTCGAAATAATTGATAACATACGTAGAGATGATTGAAATGTTTGTCAAATTTTTCGAACATAATTGGATCTTTGTGAAGTTTTTCAAATTCACCCAAGATGTTGAATGGATATTGGATCGAAAGTGGACAACAGTCTTCGGGTTCATCTCACCTAGAACTAGGATATATTGAATATAACTATCATCACCAAGAATAAATCATGTATACCTATCCAGGTTGGCTATGCTCTCACTTCTAGACATTTATATCCAGGGAATATTGGTTCTAGTTAAGACACAAAATATTAAAAAATTATGTCAACCTCTTTTATCGTTAGCCTCATCCATGTTTGAACCCAAATTTTGAATACCTTGTATAGTTCGGAACAAATATGAATCACCTTGAGCATGAAAACATATCTATGGGATGATTGAACTTCAGTTATTTGCATAATATCATTCAAAGATGATCTTCGTCAGGTAGTAACTGCAGATTCAGATCGAATAGTTCAGAATGATGATTTTTTTCGCGATAGTTTCGGGAGAGAGTCTGTTCTTCAAGATGTATCAGTTCACCTCCAATATGGATGATATTATCCTTGAATGAGAACGACTTCCAGTTATAGTGAACCTTCATCTGAAGTTATTTCTGTTAGACCTATACTATAATCAGAGTAATAACTATTGCTGGAAATGGATAATGTTCAGCTATCATAATTGAAAATCACGATACTCTCGTATTTTGTCTCAATTCAGGAAATAGTGGTTGTCAAGAATGAGACTTTAGTACTTCCAATTATATTATTTAGATTGTATCTTCCTAGGATAGTAGTATAGGATTCGGATCTCATAGTTGAGGATGTTCATTTCGATCATGACGAGATAATTCAAAGAGAGTATCAGATCATGCTGAAGCTGAACAATATAATCTCAAACTGAAATATCTCACCATCAGAGTGGACAACCTCATTGGGTGTCATCTCATACAAAACTATAATATACCTGAATGACGATCAGGACTTCTCATTACCATTGTTACCAACAATGAATGATGTCTACCCTTCGAAGTTGGCGATGCTGATACTTCTAGATATTTTCGTAATTTAGGAAAAAGTTGTTCTGGTGAAAAAATAAGATTGAGAATATAGGAATCTCAAAATTTTCCATCCTTGGCTTCATTCCCGTTTAATCAAGAATGTGCGAAGTAGTAAATACTATATTCCTCAGGTAGTAGTATAGGATTCAGATCGTATAGTTCATTCGGTTATTTTTCATCATCACAAGATATTTTGAAGGCAGGATAATGTTCGAGCAGTTACAGCTGATCCTACAGCTGGGAAATATTATAATGAAACCTCATTCCTGTCAAAACTGCGATTTGTAATGAGATGTTGTTCAATTTGAAACACATATTGATCATGTTGGGTGTCGTTCATCCAAACCAATATTATAATTGGAATAACAATTATTACTTTTTATCTTCATAATCATTGTTACCAACATTGACTGATGTCTATCTATCATAGTTGGCAATGCTGATACTTATAGAGTTTGTCGTAATTCAAAGCAGATCCTTCCTGAATGGAGAATACTATTATGAAAGTATGTGTCTCAGAATTCTTTATCCTTGGCCTCATCTCTGTTCACACAAAAATTTACAATGGGAGGTTGTGTGATTCAAAACACATGAGAATTCGAAAATTCGATTCCAGTTCTTGAAATCGTATAGTTCAGTATGTTAATTTTTGATCATCACAAGATATTTTGGAGGTAGTTTAGTCTGAGCAGTTTCAGCTGATCCTTGAGCTGGACAATATTATCCTCAAACTAGAAAATCCTACTTTCAGACTAAACAAACTAATTAAGTGCTATCTTACTATTTTCGCTATCTCACTATCTCTCTTATTATTGATATCGAACAAACTTCTCAAAGTGTTGCAACCTTTGCCTTATTCCTTATCCTTTTCCATATCTCTGAACTGGAACATCTCACACTCAAAAGTAGACCACCGTGCCCGGTTCCATTCTACCTGCAACTGATATAAATCCAAAATATCTATTATTATCGGAAATGAATAATGTATACCTATCAATTTTGGCTATGCTCTTACTACTGGATCTTGTGATTCAGGAAATGTTGGTTCTAGTTTAACATGTTCCAAAATATTATGTTTTCTGTTCATGGTATTCTGTGTTAACTTTTCAGTGGAAGATGAATCTGTTTTGTGGTAGGATACGTCAATATTGTAGGAAATTCTTCAATGTGATCGAAAATCAACTTTATTGTTAGAAATTACACCATATGGTCGAGAAATCACTTTGTTGTTGTTGAAGATCCCTCATTTTTGATAAGGATTTATTTCTACGAATGTATATCTGGAATCAATTCCCCACTGATTTGAATCATTATAAGATTTTTTCATAACAGTCTGTCAACATTGATTCTTCTTTATCGCATATAACCAGTCAGTTCAAGGAAACATGCATGTCGTATAAACATAGTGAAATTGAAAGATTTCATAGT
>UWOG010047488.1:0-10400 GCA_900490065.1 Neuroterus quercusbaccarum
TTTTTTTTGTTCGCAATAGATTTTTAAATTTTTTCCTAAAATTTCAATTGAATTTTTTTTTCTGCTGAAAATTGAACAATTTGGTAGAAAGTCATCCTTTTTGGTTGAGAAATTCATCTAGCATGAATAAGGATTCATTTTTTCGATTGCAAATGCTTTTTTTAGTAGAACTTCTTTTCTTTTGTTATAAATTGGGGGAAAGTTAATGTATTTTCTTGGAAATCAAACTATGCTGCTGAAGGAGTTTAGTTTGTACATTTATTTTGAATACTGCTAATGTAACCTTTTTTTGATGGAAATTCATCTACTCTGTTGCAAATATTTTTTTTGCTTTTTTGAAATTAATTTTTGAATTTCTGTTTTCGGTGAAAAAATGTATAACAAAGTTATTATTGAAATAGAATTAATTAATTAGGTCATACGGTCCAAGGAATCTTCCGAAGTGAATGTAACCTAAGTGGAATATACTTGAAGTAGTGATAATTGACATTCAAAATTGACAAATGTAATCACACTGTGCTGATACTCCAGTGCACTGAATATACGTGATAGGAAGTTATTAGTTTGAAAATCGGATCATTTGTTTGCGAATTCATTTTTTTGCATCAAAGTTCATATATTTTGTTGAACCTTTGATTTTTTGGAGTTGAGAACTATCTTCCTATTGAAAATGTATGTATTAAATTCTTCGTTAAAAAATCATTTTTTTTTGTTGAAAATTCAACTCTTTGATTGAAAATTCATGTATTTTGTGGAGATAACGCATTTTTTTGAAAAATATTAGAATTTTTGTTTGCAAATTCATTTCTTTGGTTGATGATCTTACTATTTTGTTGTAGATTCCATTAATTTTTTTTCTCATCAAAATCAATTTTTTGAACTTGAAATTCAATTGTTACATTTCAAGTTGGACATTGAACTTCTGGTTGACATTCTTCTCGGGGGAATTTATTTTTAGTTGAAAATGTATCTTTCTTGATGGCAAATCATTCTTCTAGTTTGAAAATGTATATGTCATAGTCAAAAATTGATTCCTTTGTTTGATATTTCGCGCCAGATTGTAAATTTCCGGCTTTCCACGAGGCCGGCCTTCACAGCATGTTACACAGCGGACTCACCGACACGCCACGTTTCCATGCATTGCTTCCACGAGTAATCGTGGTGGGGGCCGAAAAAATACTCAATCTGTGATTACTGGTTTGTATACAAGAGTACGTGGTCGCCCGACCTACCTCCACACGTGCTCTACTGCCCCGTGGCTATCCTCATTCTTGTATTAGAATTTTATGCCTGGCCGTTTTTAGATAGTTTCTCATGGATTTATGATTAAATGTAACGTAGAAATGAATGCTTTACTCGATTCATGTAAACTATTTTATAATCCTTTGGTTCTAAGTGTAGTTTTAAATTCATCACATAATTACCTTTTGTATTTTGTACGGGCCTTCGTAATATTCATGTAACTTATTTTCTCTGGTAGGAAGAAGCAAATATACGTATGGGCCGGGTTCGAATTTTCGATCGTTCAATTTCCTATCATAATATTTTTTACAATGTGTTTAGTCGCTTCTAAACGCGCAGAGACCAATGATTCCGTTTCGATTATGCGGATCAATAAATTATCGACGTATTGAACAAAAGTTATTGAAACTTCTTCATCGGAGAAAGCAGAGGGGAAACGAACTTTCCTGCCAAACACTATTTCATGTGAAGTTTTTTCGGTAGATTCGTGTACCGATGTATTGAAAGAAAATAACGCAAACGGTAACCACTCATCCCAATAAGTTTTTTAGCAATAATGCCGTGAATATTCATCAAACGTATGATGACTTCGCCCAAGGAAACCCAGTGACTGTGGGTTATAGGCACTAGAGCGATATCTTTCAATTTTGAATATTTTCGCGAAACTGTCCATAATCTGACTCATGGAATCTAAGCCTTGACCAGGTTGTATGATCTCAGGACATCCGAAGGTACAAATTAAATTTTCTGAAAGAGCTACTGCAACATTTGGAGCATCCGTTACAGCCAAGGGTATTGCACCCGAGTATTCACTGAAACAGTCTTGCCATGTTAGCATATATTCATGTCCTGATTAAGTCACTGGAAGTGGTCCCACAATATAAATTTGTACCTTTTGAAAACTTCGGGAAGGTGTATCGCTAATACATATTGGCTGTCTTGTTTTCGCGCGAGTTAACTTTTTCTTTTGACAGGACTCACATGAACGAACGTATTGTCTTATTTCATCACGCATGCCTTTCCAATAATACTTTTCTCGAATTCGCATATACGTTTTGAATGCACCGTTATGACCAGCGGCGGTCGGATCATGGCATTCACGAAATATTTTGTTGCGCCTTTCACGTCTCTAATGCTTCCTTTAAAGTCATTACTGCCAATTCTATGTTTTTTTCGTGAACTTTAGCATCAAAAGTTTCTTTCATGTACAAATTAAGAACGAATTTATGTGCATACATCACTGAAGCTGCATCACCTAATATAACTGTTGGATCTTTCAGGTCAGATAATAGGACAATGGAATTGTTTATTAACTGTCTCACGACGGAAGTCGGTAGGATCCCGTCCATAGTCACGAAATGTACTAAATGGTCATCACTCATATACAATTTATCTCGACTACATTGAAACAGTGGGGTGAGTACGGTTTTCGCATTATTAGTTCCTGCCCTCAAAATTTGAGAAACTTCGTATTCATCAGTGTCAGTCGAGTTACTATCACGATCATTTTCATCAATTTTATCACCCTGAACACCCATTTATTGCATGAATTCTTCTCTGGGTAATACTGTGTCATTCGATTCGTCTGATTCTCCTAAGGTGCTGATCAGGCTACCTTTATCCATCACTCGCTTGTTGCTTGCCAGGCAACTACCTTCTGGCCCTTGCTAGTTGCTCGCCGGCACTCGCTCGTTGCTTGTCAGGCAACGACCTTCCGGCCCTCGCTTGTTACTTTCCAGGTGACTACTTTCTGGCCCTCGCTTGTTGCTTTCCAGGCAACTAGTTTCCGACCCTCGCTTGTTGCTTGCCACGCAAATACTTTTCGGCCCTCGCTTGTTGCTTGCCACGCAACTACTTTTTGGCCCTCGCCTGTTACTTGCCAAGTAACTACCTTCCGGCCCTCGCTTGTCACTCGCCATGTAACTACTTTCCGGCCCTCGCTCAATTTGCATACCGGTCCATTTTAGTTTGCGAATTCAACTTTCTTCAAACCTCTCTAAACCCAGAGCCGTACGCCCTGCCTTGTCCCTTTCATGTATAAAAGAAGGAGCGATGCTGGTCGGAAAACCGCCGCTCCCAATCATCCCTTTTCCCAGCGTCCCAGGTGGAACAACTCTGAGTGCAATACGTGTCTCCGGCACCCCGCTCTCTTTATGGGGTTGAGACATATCTTTACTGGGCTCGTTTGAAGAATCAGAACCTTTCATTTCACTCAGGTAACCAATTTATTTACTTGAAAATTGGCATTTTTCGATTTGTAAGACCAGACCAGCTGTTTTTTGATCTACTGAGCAACTTTTCTGACTTTTGATTATGCTCCTGAACTGATCCAGCATATATCACTATATCTTTCATATAGACGAATAATTCCAACCCTTCCAAACCCGTTGAAACTCTGTCCGTAAATCATTGGAATGTTGCCGGCGCATTTTGCAATCTAAAAAGCATGCGAGAAAACTCAAAATGCCCAACAGGGGTTGAAAATGAAGTTTTGTGCTGGTTCACAGGATCAACTTCGATTTCGTGAAAACCAGAATCAAGGTCAAGTATAGTAAAATACTTGGCACCACCCATCTGACCTGAAATATCAGTGACATTTGGGAGGGGATTAGCGTCACCGATAGTCCTCTCATTGATGGCCCTATGATCAATGACCATTCGCCATCTTTTGTTTCCCTGTGAATCGGGTTTTTCAAGGACCACCCAAACCGCTGAATTGAAAGCTGATTCCGACTCGTGAACTCTACCCTGTTTCATCAGTTAATTACTTTCTCCATTCATCACGTCTTTATGTACCTGTGGCATTCTATAGTTCGATTTTTTGACAGGTTTATTAGTAATCGTAATAATACGATGCTTTAATAGTGTGATACAACCCAATTTATCACCTTTTAAGAAAAATTGATATGGACATTTTTCAAGTGCTCGAGACAATATTTGCCTTCCATCTACATTCAAATGAAACGCAATCAAAATGTTTTTTATAATTTTGACAATCTTTTTTCAATCAATTCTTTCTTAGCGTGATTACCGTCGGATCCTCCTTTAACCCGTGTTCTAGCTTGTTCAACTTTTTCAAATTCCTGCAACGTCACAGGTGCGATTGACAATTCGACATTCCTGGTGCCTGTGTTTACGCAATTTACACGGACTGTGCCGTCGCTTACTTGAACCAGGGATTCCCTCAAATATACGCCCGGTCCTGCAGGTACTAGAGGCAAATATGCATCTGATATTTCTGCATAAGGAACTGGCAACGCCACGAGTTGACGTATCCTAGCTTTTAATTTGAGGGTTGATTCTTTTGAAGGGTTATAAAAGTGAAATCTCCTAACTCATGCTTGATTACTTCATTTTTCAGGTCGATCATGGAGTTGGACGAGAAGGAGATGCCGAACATTCCATCACAGCTAAGCGGAAAATTATTAGGAACTGATTGAAAAGGGCACAAGGTCCCATTTATTTGGAGGAAAACTTCCCCTAATGTTTTAACCCCTTGATCACTGTTGCCAAATAAATGAAAAATTATATCTTCATCAATTTTGGTATTATTTTTCACTCTATTCTTTTCATATATATTTAAATCTGCCCCTGTATCGACAATGAATCATCCGCTCACATTTCTCATATTTTCACTGTAAATTTTAATGTTGGGTGATTCCCTCTTGCCATTTGCGCAACATTTCAAAATAACGCGACGCAGAGGTGCTGAATTTGACGAAAGCTTGGCGTTGCACTAGTCCAGAGAGCCCGTCACTCGTTCAAAGTAGCCACCTTTTCTTGTCGATTTTTTGCTACTTTGTTTAGGTTCGCGCAACAATCCTAATGATTGTGACCAATATTTTCACAATAACTACATGTTTTTCCTAGCCACTTCTGTAACATCAGACTTTTCAGGGCAATTTCTAGAAGTATGACCCTGTTTATGACAGCTATAGCACTCTATAACCTTATGCTCGGGACATTCGCGGGAGAAATGTCCTGTTTTGTTACAATTATAACAATTCTTATTTTCCGCTGCGGGAATGACTCGCTAGCACCCTACTGCCAAATTTGCTATTGTCTCCACATCGCGTGCAACTAGCCGGTTCCGGAAAAGACGATTCCTCATGCTTTATGTGCTCGCGCGTTCCCAATGTAGAGACGGAAACGGTTTCGCTTTTTATAATTATTATTTTCTTTTGTGGCTTCTACGTTATTTTCCTTTGATTTTTTGCGAATTAATCTATTCTCGTGCTCCTCTTCACATTCATCTGTACGAGCCCAATTTATAGCTTCCTGTAGAGTACGAGGCCCATCCGATCTTACCCTAAAATGGAGCTCATGCTTGAGCCACATCACAAAATGTTCACATGCTGTATTAGTGCGGATTTTGCCATCACATCCGCCGCTACGGACATGTTCTTGTCCTCGATTAATTCAATAAAACTCGTTAATACTTTTACTATTTTACTCCCATATGACCTAACATTCTCGCCTTCATTCTGGGCCACTTTGGACAACGCAGTGTTGAGTTGACTCAAGTAACGATGTTCTGTAAAATTTAATTTTGAAAATTCCAATAATTCCTCAAGAGTTTCAATGTCCCTATCCTGTAAGATATCAAATGCGTCTCCCTGCAATCTAATTCTAACCATTGAGAAGAGAGTATGCCTGTCCCTCTGCGTGATGGAATTTCGCGCGAAATGACAATCATTAACAAATCAATTAACGGACATATTTTTCCATCAAAGGACTTGGGTGAAAACTCGAGGGCCGCTTTGAACGGTATGGGATGCTCGAGCTTCGTTTCCAGCAACGCGGACAACCCAGAATTATAACTAGAACCAGAAAACTGGCTCATTGAACTGCCATCGATCAATCTAGCCATTGGCTGTTCGGAAGTCTTATGAAGGAGAGCGTTTTCTCTATCATTCAGCACCTTCCCTTCGCGTAGAGTGCCAGAGGAGAGGCTGAGGTTGCCACTTACCTCTCTGGGACTCAGCCCTTCCATCGATTCTTCAATGCTCGAAGGTCCTGCTTCCTCCATGTTCTGAGCGGCCACGCTCTTGAATTTTACCCGTTAGGTTCCGACAGAGCTGCCTACGTTGCTTCTCAACACTCGAACTACTTTAGGAACTCGCCGTTCTGCAGCCCTTCTGGCTCGTTGTTCTCGCACATCTCTCAACATTTTTATTTATTTTGTCCCGGTTATGAAAAAAAATCTAACACGCTTGCACCAGTTAAAATACAAATATATCCAAAATCGCAAAAATTCTAACTCTGATTAATCGCAAATCCTAACACCTCCTAATTTTGGCAATCACAAATAACTATTATGGCGGATCGACTTACTGTTTCGATGGTCTTGAAGTTAACTGGTCTCCGTGAGAAGAAATTCTGAATTCTCAAAAAATACACTCAAATAAAAATATCACAAGTTTCACTCAAATTTTTCAAATTTTGTTTTTCCATAAAATTGCACTCAATTCCTATAACTCTATATATATTTATATAGTTTTTTTTTTTTTTTTAGGTTTTTCTTGTTGAAATCCTTGACCAAAATCGCCTGGGTGGATGACGGTCACGATAGCCATCCTCTTCTTTCCCTTGGGAGGGTGAGGCAAGAACCGTGCCTCAAAGGTGGGTTGGAAAACAGGGGAAATGCGATCTACTTCTCTCCTCGCTGGTTCTCCGTCCTTGGTTCGTCCTTCGTCCTTGGTTCGTCCTTCATCCTTGATTTAATTTGAACTCCGCCACAGGAAGTAGCGACAGTTCTATCGACTGCGCCAAAAATCTGTGACACGCCCTCCTTCAAAAGCGGGCCAAAATTCGAATTTTGATTTTGTTGGATCAATTCTGCTACCACCAACGACGTTCTCTCCAATCACGTTCTGCCGCTTCAAGAGTTTGGAACTTCAACTTCTCTGTGACATTATATCTAAGTTAAATTTATAATCGCTTTTCCCTAGTAAATTGCTATCAAATGGAAACAAAGTGAACAAAATAATATGCAAATTTAAAATGAAAATGATTATAACTTCAATAGCTCTAATTGACAAGAGCATAGAAATAAAGTTGAAACCGATCGCGACCTAAGGAAGGATCTTTCTGACTTCTCTCAATCGTTGCTCTGAAATCCATGGGTCCAGTACAGTGGACCACGATCTCCTTATCTTTGTGAATTTACTGCAATTACTTCCGCCAGAACGGATGAGAAATCTCGGTATCAAGCACGTACAGGAATTTACGGATTATGAATATAATGAGACAATCTCTTTGTCGACAAGGCTCCTTCAAAGGGGTTTATTTTGACTCAAAGTTTCCAACTCGAATACATTCACGCTATAAAACTTCAGTCATTTATCAATGGTTCGCGAAACTAAAATCTGAAACTAATTTGAATTCTTAAGCTCGTAGCTTTCCCACTAGTGACTTCCTGTTCAGGTTTCAGGTAGGCTATTTGTTCAGGAATAATATAATATGCACATTCCGAAGTAGATTACGGAATTCCAAGACTCTATTAATCAGTCCTTTTGGATATCAAATTTTAGATTATTGCAGCAAGTCTCTATGTATATTTTTTCAAAATGTATTATACATTGTTCCTGTTAGGACAAGTTGACCAGCCACTTGGTATTGCCAATTTCTACACTGAGCTGGAAATGTATTCCCTGAATATCGAATCGGACAAATTTGAATTTACCGCTGACATATTATAATCCCCTATCGATAATACAGCTACATGTTACATATGTACCGACATTTTTGAAACCATTAGTGTCCACAGCCTGGAATTACCCTTCCAAGCACAACCGTCGTTTTGGGGCATCCTAATAGCACAGACCGAGCACAGAAAGTTGTATCAATATTGCATCAATGTTTCGTGAAACATTGGAACATTGCACGAAACATTGATGCAATATTGATGCAACATATCGATGGCCGTTTTCGGCAACATTCAGTTATTGATTTTTACAACAAATATCTATTAAATCTTAACGGAGGTAAGTAAAAATCTTTTCCATTTTATAAAATGGATCTATATCTCAAAAATGGCATCCATTTCTCCCTGTCTCTTTCGATTTACGAGATATTTGTTGTTGAAAATAAGATTAAATTTAGCAGTCAAATGTTGCTGAAAATGGCCATCGATATGTTGCATCAATATGGCATCAATGTTCCGTGCAATGTTTCAATGTTTCACGAAACATTGATGCAATATTGATGCAACATTCTGTGCTCGGTCTGTGCTATTAGGGCAGTGTCTCCAGAACCTGCGATTTTTTGGCCCCTACCACTTTCCCATCTGGGAAAAACACATGTAAACGGTGCGTGTCGGTTAATCAGCTGTGTGACATGCTGTAAAGACAACAGCAGGCGGTTCAGGTGGGTAGTATGGGTAGTACTTCCCACTTGAAAAATATCCCTGTGGGTACTTATCCACTAGGAATTTGCGGACAAAATCTCATATTTCAATCATATTACACTCGTATCCGGATTCAATTGATAGACTTGATTCAGGAGCTTCAATGGATGAGGTTATTGTACGTTATGAAGAACGTACGTCATGGTTCGCACTTTGAAAATGATTTATTGTTGAAATTAAAATATTGTTATTCATGTGTTATCCTGAACCTGTGTTCCTCATGTTTCCATGTGCGTAAATTTTAAGAATCATTTGACCCCCCCCCTAACCTCTACACGCACTCATGACTCGTCACTACGTACTCGGGTTATAAGTTTGACGCCGACCCTGGTGAAGGCCCGCAACGCGCAAAGCCGAAAATGCACGAGCACGAATCCGAGCGCTCCCAACTTCACGAATAACAATCTAGCGCGAAAATTTGAACCTAGGAATTTATTTTCAAATGGAACATATACATTTCTGAACTATGAAAATAATTTGTAACCAAAGAATATACATTTACAACTAAAAACATATTTTTACAACAAAAAATACAACAAAAAGTTTAATTTTCGAATTGAAATGGAACAGTTGAATTTTCATTTCAAAAACTAATTTCGAACTAAAAAAACAAAAGACGAACATTCGAATCTACAACAAAATGGTTCAATTTTTGAGCCAAGGGATGAATTTGGGAACAAAAACACTAGTATTCTCCAAAAAAATACGAAATTTTCATAGAATACATAAATTTTAAAGCGAAGAGTTGAATTTCCGACAAAAAAGATGATGTTCCTACGACGAGTTTGAGACATAAATTTTCGATTGAAAATAATTATCAACTCTAAAAAATCGAAGTTTCAGCGAAATATCTAAACTTTCATGCGAAAAACTGGATTAGCAAAGGAATGATTCGATTATCAAACTAATAATTCTCTATTTTTTATCTTCAGTAAACTGCAGTATCACCATTGAGCGCGGGTACCAACTGGATGGGTGATGGGAGAGAATTCCTCCTCGGACTCTTCAAAAACGTCTGTGGCAGGATATACATGTATATCAGTCACATTGATGAGTCCACACAAGTGAATCCAGGAAGGAACACGCGAAAAGTTGCGAGCCGTGCGAGAAGGAGCGCCATGAGAATGTGCCCGCTATGCAAGTAGGTCTTTTCTTACAAATTTTCGTTTAGGATTAATTACGAAGCAATCATTTCGAATTTTCACATAAATGTTCTGTGATTCTCTTGTCACCCTGGAAAACTCAGTTTATTTCAAAACTCTTTCTCATAGCCAGTTAGCCACCGACAACGAATCGTGTGCACGAGGAGGAGCAGAGAGGAATGGGGTGGATTGGGTTCATAGTTCGTATTCGTGCATTTTCGGTTCTACACGAGGCTGACCTAAGCAACATGTATCAGAGTCGACTCACCGACACGCTACGTCTGCATTAATTTTTCCCAGATGCGTTATGCGTTTGGGCATCGTTACACAATCTGAGAAATTTGACATGACTGGAATTCTAACTGACGTTTATTATGTATGAAAAAAAGCCCGAGAATGAGAAAAAACCACAAAATCTGGTGATTCATTCTATGAGAGAGAATAAAAGGAAGGACATGAGGATGAATGGGTAGATCGGTCGAAAAAATGAATTTGTAGATAGGTCAAGGGTGGTGAGGCCACCTAGAATAAGTGACTTATTTCATGAGGAAGTCTTTCGGCATCACGTGCTCGCGAAGAGCATCAAAATCATATTTCCCTAGAGAGGA
>UWOG010047557.1:0-11115 GCA_900490065.1 Neuroterus quercusbaccarum
AAAATCGCCTATCTACCTGCATATATCGATATTATGGCTTCCAGGAGCTATCCATTAACTCTGTACTCCTTCAGGACCTCTTGAAGTTGACTCTTATCTACCTTGTCGGAACCTCTTTCTAGATCAACAAATGCACATGAAACTTTTCCACCTACTCTCGAACTCTCCTCTTTAGTCTGCCCCAAGCTGAATATTGGATCCGAACACGATCTCCCTGGCATAAACTGACTTTGGATTTCCGAAATCTTCCCTTCTGTTATTTTCATCACTCGACGAACAAGTGTTTTTGAGTGTATTTTACTTTGTGGCACCCGATAAGCTGATTCTCTATAATTATCGCAGTCGCTCCTGTCCATCTTTCTTTTACATATTGGTACAATAATAGCTTTTTTCCAATCCTCTAGGACTTCTCTAATCTCGATACATTAACTCATCGATTCGTATAGTCTATGTGGCATTCACTCGCCACCATGCTTGAAAATTCCAGCGTTGATACTGTCGACACCGGCAGCCTTGACCTTCTTCGGATTCCTAATTATATCCATAAACATAGTGACACAGACTCTCCTAATCAAGTTTTCTAACGTATTGTGTTCTACATTGCATCACTCCGTACTTATACTTCCCTTAATTTTTTCATAAAATAGTTCCTTGCTCCCTTTGGAGTCGTTTTCAATTATCTTCTCCTTTCTGTGTTCTAATTTCATCTTTGTTTTTCCTGCATAGTTGTTTGAGTATCCTCTCTTTGTGTCTGTAATTATCCACAAGACTATTTCTTTCCTTATCACGAAGACCTGAAATATTTGGAGTTCTCCTATACACCTTTTCTTCAGCTTTTTGAACAGCCTCCATTCAATTGTTTCACCATATATCACCGGACATTCTTCCTACTACCGCGCTACCACACACTTCAATTGCGCATCTAACAATGACATCCCTAAGAGCAGTCCATGCGCCCTCTAAATATCTGTTTCTCAAAAATTCCTCCCAAAAATCTATGAGTTGCGTGATCTCATTTTGAACGTCTATTCGAATTCCAGATTCCCGTAAGTTTTCAATTTCAATTCGCATTTTTTTCGTTTACTGAGTTCTCTTTCCTCTTCATCCACGACCTAAGTTTACTCTGGAGCCTAAAAGGTAATGTTTCGTATCGCCTTTAGTACCTCTTATAACCCTCGTATATTTGACTAGTTCTCTTAGTCTTTCATCAGCAATAACTGCCGCAACCCAAACTTCTCTGACACGCTATGAGTTTTTGATCATTGGGAGATTGAATTCCAATCAACACAGACAATTATCACAAATGTAGCACAAAACAGATATTTTGATACCCTATAAAATTGCAGATTTCATGGATCAGCAAGGTCAAGGAAATGAAAATTTTACTGGTGGAACATCTCAATCATCTTTTTAGTATCAAAAAATATCCTGACGAAATGAGTGATTATGTATTGAGAAGCATTCGCGATCTCAGAGTAATGTTTATGACATTCAATGCAATAAAACTTCCTGATTGAACTCTTGATGACTGACTTTTGCTTTTATTTAATATCACTTCTATTAAATAGTCTGACCATTGTCATGTTTGAGAAAAAAAAAGTTCAGACGGATAACATGAGCAGGAAAATATATAGTTCATACAGATAAAGCTTCAAATTTTCTAAAAATCAAAATATTTCGGTAGAAGCTTCACAGAGATTGGTTGAATGATTTGGGATACTAGAAGCAATATTCTTCCCAGAACATTGATCGGGAAGGGTTGAAACAAAAACTCATTCACCAGAGAATATCTGAGTTAGATTTGGAGGGAAAAAAACCTACAAACAATTTTTCGAAGAGTGTTTGAATAATTGATGTTTAACAGGAGATCAAATCAGATCAGCAAATCAGATATTGTAGCTTGATGTTACGATGTGTGAAATAATAAGATGGAGCTGTGAAAAAACTTTCGTGCTCACAGACCCTGCTGAGTTGGATTCATTTAATGTTTCTAGTCGTTGAACTGTATTTTCCTTTTGTTATGATAACGACTCTCACATTTTTGTTCGTATGATGCAATTTGAATATTAATTCATTTCTGCAGAGTACCTGTCTATTCCAATTTCCTGCTAGAAACATATTCAAATAGATTCTCAAACTCAGTAACCATTGGTAGTTGAACATATAATTTGAGAGTGAAATTTAATCTTTTCCCAAAAAGAAAGCATTGAACATAATCGTGAGATTGATTTTCGAAACTTTTGCACTTCTCCGTCCATATCCTTTTTCTCATTCTCCTACGAATACTCCTCTGCTACTCAATTCTCCTACTGCTATCCCTCAAGTATTTCATTCCTCGCTTTCTCACCCCATACCTATCTTGCTTCTCCCACCTTCGAATCCTCATCCCTGACATTCTTCACCTGTAGATTTCTTGTTCAACCTAAATGTGCTTCATTCCAGCTTGTTGAAATTCAGGAAGATTTCAGGAATTCCGCAAAGATACCTCAAACAAGACCTTTGTGTTCACAAAGGGAAAATCATAGGATTCAGCGGAAGGAGAGAACCAGTCATTTATCATATAAAAAGACCTTAGCCTGCACTTTTCTTCAGAAGTGAAATTACATTAATTGGATTATTGAGATTTTTTCGCAGATCTGAGAGATGATGGAATCTATTGGACAACTGCTGAATCAGAAAATGATCATTCCTCATGGAATGTGATGCTGACGCACGTCATTGGAATTCTACTAGGAGGAGGGAGCTCCTTGGCTTCAGAAATCTCGAATTTTGTGAATAGTCTCCGAAGTCTCCTCTGATCAGCAAGTACTGGTGCTTTGGAGACAATACTTACAGTAGCTCTTGAGGTCATTCTGGCCAACGCGGCGATGCAAATTTTCGTATAGAAGATGGCGGCAGGGGACGTCTATCGACTCTTAGAAGGTGGCAGTCTACATATTATCAGTAATCGCATTGTTCGCTGTAATTTCTTATCCCAATATAGAAGGAACGGCCCTGGCTTGAAGGCAAGCGATTCTATCAGCTACACTGGTATATCATGTCTGTTCTACCGGCGCTAGCGCTGAAGTGTGTTCTAGGAGCAGGTTGGTTTGAATTCTAAGAAACCCTTTTTGTACTGAGCGCGCTGGCAGCCGCTTCGAAAGTAGAATCCACAGTTCACTGAATTATATGAGCTGCGAATTCGTCACTGGTTTTATCCGTATCAACTGCCGATGTCACATCAGTACTTACAACAGTTATTTCCTCTCTTTTTATTTCTTTTATCAGGTTTTTCCTGCAATGAATCATCACTGGAGCAATAAATTAAAGTCTTTTGGAAGATAGTCTTAACATCCTCATCAGAGCGACGCTCTATGTTCTTTCCTTCGCTCTCTTTCGCGTTTTCTCTCCTCCTCCTGGACCCATTCTTTGTCGGAACACAGCAAAGTTACCTTTCTGTCCTTTTCCTTAGATTCATAAAGATTTCCATCTGCTAGAAACTTAATTTCCCACACACTGGACCTGAATCAAACAGTTTTTCTACGAATGCAATGAACTTCCTTTGTCTCAAGTTTAATGATCTTTCCATCGATTGTTCCAGTTCGATCCATTCATTATGAACTCTCAACAACTTGTTCGTTGCATCCCTTGTAAGCAGTATTTGAATCCACTGGTTTTCAGAATGGCAATAGTTCTCCAATGGCTCCTCGGTACGCATCTCTAACTGTTGATATTGTTTTCTGGAAACGACGATCAAGAAAGAATCGAAAGACACATCTGAATGTGCTTCGATTATTAGGAGATGTTTTCAACCAATTTTTCCCTTCAAGTGTCCTCTTTTTTCATGCTTGAGATTGAACGCGAATGAGTGTTACAATACAAGAATCTCATCCTATAATTCCTGCTGATTTTCCCTCCACATTCATTTATGATTTTTTTGAACATACATAATGGAAAAGTCATCCTATTTCCCATCATCATGAGTTTTGTTATCAGTTTTGATTGATTCACTTAATGTGATTTTAGCAGCTTATCGTGTGGAACTGGTGATCTAATCATAAAACATATCTGATTTGTGGTACATATAGCAGCCATCCTGCGAGTCCCTGATCAGGCGTGATTCTTCAAGAATTAATTTTGATTCTGATGATGGCACCTTTCACTGGAACTATTTTTTTGTGAGAGCTGTTTCCTGATCTAGTCGAAACTGATTTTCGGAATTTTGGTGTGAAGCTCCTTCTTTGAACTCACTTGGATTCTTTCCTACTCAATGAGAGGAATTCATACTGGATATGATGTGAATAGACCTTCTTACTATTTTCCACCTCGCCATGATATTTTCAAGGAACATCAATCCAATTGACATTTAAAAAATTAAAACATCACTCATTCTGTAGTTAAAGAGGGTTCAGATAGGTAGGTTGAATTTTTTAGAAGAAGCAAATAGTTTGATCTTTTTTTTTTAAATGATGTCTGCTTTCTTAAACGCGACTTCGGATGAATTTTGATGGAGTGGAGAATTTAATATAAGGAAAAGAATTGAGGGAAGATTACTCGATTATTTTAGGAGTTTGACATTCAGGAATTGTAATGAATCGAAAAGAGATTTCACGTGGGCCTAGCCAAAGTTCCACAAACGGAATTCTCGATATCACTTGCATCCAGAAGCAATCTAATCATTTTCCAGTTTGATCAAGAAGAATGTGTTTCGTCTTGGATGATAAGATATACTTCTATTTTGAATTTTGATTCTTCTCAGATTTCAATTCAACTCGTGTAATTCAAAATATGAATATGTAGCAAATCAAGGAAATTCCTGTGAATCACATCCTTGGAAATATGTTTCTGATCAAGGACATCAAAATTTTTACGTAATTTCCCATTACATTGAATCATCATCAGATTGAGCAAAGATTCGAAAACAATTAGGTTGTATGGATGGAAATGAATTTCAGCCTAGGGATTTTCATCTCGCGTTGTAATAGTCATGGCACTGACAAAAACAATGCTGTAGGATGAACTGTATTGAAATATGCTGACAATTTCATTAGAGATAGGACCATAGACATTTTTTTTATGAACCTCTATCTCTGTACAAGTTTCGATTGATTCGACGATGATTGCAGCTGTTTTATCAACAAGTGATGTCCAATCCCATTATTCACTAGTTATTCGGAATTGGAACAAAAAAAACTTGGAAGAGTGTTTGTGATAAACCATGAATACTATTTCTACCTGAGTTAATAAATGATTAATATTTGCATTTTTTTATATTTCATACCTAACTGATGGTTATTGAATAGTGAATTGTTAGAGTTGGAGAATCTAAAGTTGAAAATCGTATAAATAGAATGACCCGAAAAATGTTCATAATACCATTTCGATAACAATATACTATTCGGTCCTTTTTATTTCCATGACAGATGAAAAATTCAAGACATCTTTCGAAATATAGTCAAGATTATAGTCCATAATAGTTTTCGAATAGAGAAAGTATGATTCAAGATAATTTCAAGGAGAAGTAATGGTAACTTATTATGAAATGCCCAAAATCAAACTTAGAGAAATGTATGGATCTTTGGAAATTTCTACTCCTCCGGGGTAAAAAGTGGAGCTGTAGCCCTAATTTATGAGCATTTAAAAGAATCGGAATGATAAATGTTTCATAAAAATGGTACATACAAGCTGCAATAAATATTCAGCAGGAGAAGAAGGAACATATTTGAAAAACCCTTTAGAAACGAAAATTGTTTCTACCAAAAATTACCTCAAGATAGCTTTCGAGTCATATTCGAATGCCAGGTGTTGGAGAGCCATTTTGAATTGTTATTCAGAAAGTGAAAAAATTTTCAAAGTTTCTAAGAACACGTTTTGCAGATTCTGGGAAAGTACCAACTTTTTTCATTCATCCATTTTCGTGGACGTGTAATTTCTGTTCTCATCGTGGAAACGACATAACTGATAAAAATGATTTTTCTGTAACAACGCATGACAAGAAGAATGTGTATTTATGAAGATGTAGCAATTTTCAAGGTAAAACTTCCTAATAGAATTTGCAGGTTCCATTTAATTGTGAAAAAATGAAAATAAAATTGAAAATAGTTTTCGAAATTATGTTCGGAAAGACTGAACCGTCTCATTGCATTCCAGAGCAGAATGTTTAGCACCAAAATACTGATAGAGAAAATCATTAGAAATTCGAAGGCAGACGATTGTGTGAATATTTTAGGTAATTACTTTTTAAAAATTGATTCAAGGATTCTTTATCGAAAGGCAATTGAAAAAAATACGAATCAACTGTTGTTATATCGTTGAATTATCATTAATGAGAAATGTTATTTAACGAATCAGTTCATAACGATTCATCATTTGATTACGGTGAAGCGGAGCAGAGTATTTTTTATTCCCGCCTCCAACTAGTTCTTGACTGTTTTTCCGCACTTATCTCCTCCGAAGCCACTCGATCGATACACTTCAACTTTCGATACCTTATCCTAATAAGCTTGAAGATTGCACAGAGTCAGTTCAGTGGAGATCCATTTGTTCATTTTTTGCGTACGGAATAAGGCACTCATGGAAAGCGTTGAGAAAGCACGCAACGACGAAAGATATCGCATCGAGCCTACATGCCATTCCTCTCACTCTGCTCGGTGATTGTCAGTCTGCGCTAATACTTCAAAAAGCGCAGCCAATCACCGAACGGATCGAGATAGCATGTGGTCTTGATGCACTATCTCTTTTCAAGGTCTGTTGATGAAGCGATTGTGAACATCTGCAATTATGGATTTTGTGTTGGTTTCACTTGCGTTGTATTTTCGCGTGTGGAAACTTTGAATCATAGACTATTAGACATGATGAATCACTCATTATTAGGAGATGATCTCTGTTGTAACAACTCGAATCTAGTTTTGTGAAATCGACGCTTCTTCAAACCACCCTGAAAGGACGAATATCAGGAGCTTCCTCAGAAGTCGTCCCCTCAATGAAGGACAGAAAAGTGCATTCGTAATGAACTGTTAATTCATATATGCCACGAAACTGTTGAAATATGGTTACAGTGAATTTTTCAGTACATAGAGCCTTCCGGATGAAAAAGTCCGACTTTCATAGTCATTACTCGTAACCTTCATGAGCTACAATTGTTCAAAATGAGAAGAAGAAAATGTTTTTATTTTTGGAGTCATAGCTACAAATAAGATTCACACTTTTATATTATAAATATGATGCAATGAGGATACGTATGTTTCATAACGAATGCATATGACGAATTTGGATAATATACATTGATTGAAAACATACATTTTTTAGGATGGCTGAGACTGAAGCTCGATGCAGAAAAGGACAAAAATGTGAGAGTGATCTTGATGAATGTAAATTTTGCTCCGGTTCACAATATCTGGATATTCAATATTTAATAGATTTATCTTAGTTTCCACGAGATTTTTTTTGAATCTCAAGGAACCTCTTTCAAATTCTCTACATTTTATTTCATGGATGAAGCGTATGAATACTATCGCGACTTCTCCAATAACCGTTTGTTGAACGTCGGATAACAACTACAGAAGAATTTTCAACTTCATGAATAAATAGGTTATCACTTGTTGATCAATCACTCTTGGAAAATGTTAGGTTCATGTGTCAAGTATTAACATGCTCAACTACGCTTACATTGACAGTCATTTGGTTAATATTCGCTTCCCATTGAACATTGCCTGAAGGTCAAAACTTCAACCATTTCATCTAGTTCCCAATCACAATCCTCGCAGAGATGCTCCAAATTTTGCTGAAGTTAGTTTCATGAATCAAACCGATTTCATAAGTCTACGGAGTTCGAATACTTTGATGTCGCTGACTTTGATGAACTTGCTTCTGCTACTCATTCGCCAGAAGGCTACATTCATATAGCAAAGCTAGGAGGCATGGTCTATAGAGCATTCTTGGCTCCCACTGATGCCTTGAGAGCGCAGCATCTTGGTAGATTTTAGTAAAATCTCGCTTTATGATCAGAGAGGGCTAATTCTGTCAGCATCAGTTATTGCCAGTGGAATATCCCAATCATTTCCTTAGTGTATAGAGATATCCTAATGTGAGAAGTAACTACCTGATGAAGATCACTTACTTGCTTCGATTCGGAAGAACCTCTAGTAAATAGTCATTGAATAATTGAAGTTTGAAAGCAAATACAATCAGATCAGCGAAACCCTGCTGGGTTAGTATACTTCAATTTTTGATCCTTGGACTCTATTGTTCACCTTTTTCCAATAAATTTCTACACATTTTTGGCTGGTTAATGTAATTTGAATATCAATATATTCCTGCAGCATACCAGTGAATTCTGACTTCCTCCTAGGAACTTATTCCAATAGATTCACAAATCTAGTACCGATTGGTAGTTGTACATCACTCCATCACTTCAGAAAACTGGGCGTCCTTTGGGTGTCTTCCTACATGTCTGAGGCTTGTGTGAGCACCTTATCCAACAAATAATTGTCCTCCAAGAATAAATCTCCTCAGAGGGTTCTCTCTATCTTGCGAATGATTTCCTAGTGTATAGATCGAGTTCATATCATATCTAGCAAGCCTTCCCTGAGTCATAACTTCCCACAGCGAATTGCAATGAGAATCCGCATATTAGAATCAGACAGGTCTTCCTCCGAAGATGCAGATTTTGAGAAAACTCCACACAGTGAAAAACGTTGATGAGCAATCTGGACTTTAGCAGTTCTTCACACCAAAATGATTTCCAGCATCACTACCCACACTCGAAGCCGCTAAGCAGCTGCTTCACAATATCAGGCTAGTCTGCCCACAGATTGATGAAGTCCAGCATCACCTCTCACAGTTATAAACGATGATCCACAGCTTTGCGAATTCCGGCACGTATTGTGCACGAGGGAACATTTTCGAATATAAACTTTCTACAGTGGAAAACAATATAAAGCACCTGGGCAAAATCAGACAGACCTTCTCACAGAGTGACAAATTGAATCATTATCCCTCAAAGTGGAAAACTGATAGCAGCAGCCTAGTGTCCTCTGGCATGTCTTTTCATAGGATTGCCTTAAAACCTGTGGTAACTGGTCCTTCGTTCCGGAGACGTATTCTACCGAATGTATCCATATCGACTGTCATTTTTCTGAACTTTGGATCACCAATAGTTTTGTCAATTGTGAATACGTCTTTCACTGCGGTTTGGCCCCAAAATCCGCTCATACGACTGTTGTTAGAATTCACTCCGTAGCACGAGTGGGGAAACTGAAGAGTGCAAATCGTAGATCTCTAATGTTTATCAAAATGAGTGAGATGATTGTAACGTGTATCGAGTCCCCGGGTGGGGAAAATCACGACACGTCAGAGATTCAGATGGAATGTCTGTCAACCAAAATTGATGCATGTGGCTATGTGACTTCCAGAGCCAAAACTCGTCGCGCAAATTCAGAGACACATGTCAGCGTTGAGAATTAGGGGCCAGTGTTGAAAAATGAATGAGTTGCTCAGACGGTTGCTGTACTCCGCATATCTGCAGTTCCGGAGAAAGAGTTCAGGATATAAGTGTTCCGAAATAAATATATAAAATTGGGGGAATATGACTTATTCATTTAGCTGAATCACATTTGGTTTATAAGATGACGTGTTGCTATGACAAGTATTGAATAGAAAAAACGACATACTCCCTTCTCTATGGATGAGAATAATATCAAAACGACTTATTCAGCTCTTGAGAGAATCATGAAGTTATAGGACAGTATTCAATAAATATCATGGTCTATATTTCATGGCTACGTTATCAAATTCTGTTATGTCAGATAATGTTTCGCACGTTACAGATCAACCATGATAACGAGCATGATGAATAACAACTTTTCATATCTTCTGATATTAGTACAAAAGCTACGTAATTATGTGAGTCCGGCATTCCTCCTTTTCTGCTCTATTGATTCAAGAAAACAAGTTTAACGTTCTTATCAGGTGATGATCATAAAAGCTGGTATATATAGCTTCCATTTTGCGAATCCCTGATCACACGTAATTCTCCGAGTATCCATTTGCACTCTTTCTATCTGAAGAAGTATGGCAATTATTCATGGAATGCTGCTCTCCGCATTTGTGGGAATCCTTTATTTCACTAGTGAGTATAATACATATCTCTAGAGTTAATATTCACAATGGATAGAACATGAAGGCATGATATAACTTGTCAAGAGTATACAATCTGGAAACCAACTCTATTCCTTCATCTCGCAAGAGTGAATGGTTTGATTTTGTTTTCTCCTTCAATCAATGGCTGATTTTCAAAACCTAGCCGAAGTGCTACAAACGGAATTTTTGATATCATTCGCATCTAGATGCTATCTTATCATTTCTCATTTGTATCAACAAAAATGTGCTCTCTCTTGAATGATCAAAGATACTCCTATTTTGAGTTTGAATTGTTGCCCGATTCTGATTCATCTTCTTCCAATCAAAATATGAATATGAAAAGGAAGAAGGGAAGGCCATCCTTCCAAATGGAATTCTGAATGATTCGTTTCTGATATAATATATGAATGCTTTTTAGATAATTTTCCATTGCATCAAATCATTATCAAATTGGGTGGAGCTTCGATACAGATAACGTTGTATCAATTAAAATGAACATCAGCCCAGGGATTTCAATCTTGCGTCGCGATAACATATATATGACACTTAAAAAAAATGCTGTATAATAAACTTTATCGAAAAAATTCTGAGAATTTCAATGTAGGTATTAGCATTGAGATTTTTCTCAGCTTGAACTTTATCTTTGTCCATTTTTCACTTGCTCCCAACATGATAGCGGCTGTCCCATCATCAAATAATGGATCATTTGATTATCCATCAGTTATTCGGGATTTAAACAAAACATAATTCAGAAAGTGTTTGTGAGCAAATGATTTATGACTTTCCAATAGGTGTTTTTGTCACTTTCAGGAACTAATTCACATTTTTTCCAGTTTTCATCACCTAAGCACTCTTGAATAAACTCAAACGTAGCCGTATAATTGTACACCACAGAGTCTACATGACTCCTGTTCCTTTACACCATAAAGCGCTATTACTCAACCCAACATTTAAAGTTATTTACATACGAGCGAGCGAGGAAGATAGATAGAGAGT
>UWOG010047894.1:0-10806 GCA_900490065.1 Neuroterus quercusbaccarum
GTCTTGTTGTGTGTTGTGTTGACAAAAGCATATATGTGATTTGAACTTGCATTTAAAGTTGGTTTAGGCAATCCGTGGCTTGTATCTTTGGAGCTGAATTCTTCGATGTTAAAGTGTACCCATCAATTGTTCGGAGAGTTTCAAGAAATTCTCATCGAAAGGTCTGAAATTCAAACAAAAAGTTTCCCGGAAACAAATACGCGAATGTCGCGTATGGCCAATGCATTTGTCTGAAAAATTCTCTCCTCATGAAAATATGAAGATATCAATCTCAGTTCCAAGACTGATCTCTTTCGCTTGCATTTCTGCCTGATGGATTGAGAATGCGTGCTGGATATAAAATGAACTTTTAAGGTTGGAAATCGAACTATTTTCCTGACAGCTCATTGCTTCCACTTTGAAATTGGTGTCAAGGGACGGATCTGACAGAAGTAAAAGATTAAAACATCAAGAATTCTTGCCCTTCTACTCAGTTATATTCATTTTCTGAGAACAGCGGCTTTCTACGCTATAGTCATCCTCCTGGATCAGACTCGAGTTCTCTATCGTTACCTGCCCTCGTATTTAGAAGCGATGAATATAGTCAATATATTGTTCGGCTGCGTGACCTACTTCGAATCCACAAGTGAGCTTTCTGAAAGTTTAATTACAATTCATCTAAAACGAATGATCCATTCATTTCAACTCTAATATACAATATACACCGGAACAGTATAGTATGATCCGGAACTTTCCAAACAAAATTTCTATTTATAACACGTAGCGAGATCCGATTTTTGTAACACATGGGGAAAAAAGGTGATACAATTATTGAAAATACTCAAATACGAATCTAAATCCAGTGCTTCGATGCAAAATTCGGATCATATAACATATAACTAAAGAATCACAGTCGATTCTATGAATCAAGCGGAGGATTTGGGAATCTTTGTAGTTCCTGTCGATTCCATTCCTTCAATGTACACGAATTCGATGAATTTTTTTTTCACAGTTCTCGATGCAGCTAATCGGTACAGCATACGAGTTTTCGAAAATGCTGCTGCGGAACGTTGGGAAATATCAGCATCTAACGCTATTCGTTATGGAGACTTGATAACTATATAGAAGAATATGAATGGTCATGTTTAACCTCTCGAAATCCTTGAAGGACATCTGGAACGTGATCTTTACGGTGTTGTCCATTGTCTGAAAAATTATCTGTATGGCGCCGTCCTCTCGGAAATTGTTCCAGAGCTATACTTTTTTGCACAATTGGGAGCCGACAGTGATTATCGAGATACTGGAAATAATAAGGGTGAAGCAAAGTACTCCTGAAAAATAGAGATAGGTGATGACACTATTTTCGAAGTAAGACTCATGGATCCTGAGAAACGTACGCAAGCCTCACCTATGACAACGCCTGAAGCTTTCTTCATAAATCATCATAACCGTAGATTCAATGGAGATTTAATACGATCATCCCTCCAGATCACTTCTCGCCTATTCCGGATGAGTATTTCACGGTGGGAATGGTATAGCAATGGTGGATTAAAGGCAGATTTCAATGCAGTGTTCCAATTCTGTTACTTTATTTGGGTTCTGCTTATGCAAGTATGAACGTGTTAGCGTGTGATATGTTTTTATGGCTTTTTGCGAAGAAGAATGCTGTTATACGGTTTCCGTTCTAGCCGCAAAGAAAAGTCTGAGAAAGATTCTTTGATCGATACTCTCCAGCTCTCGATCCTAATTTTTGGTGCTTTCGAGCCTTGAATCGAATCAAGCACCTGAATCCTGTTCCGAATCTGGAGAAAAAAAAGAAACGCCACGATGAGGTTCTCAGATAAAGTGCGCACTGAGCATTCGATGAAATCTCATTTCTGACGTAGAAGTTCTCACTTCCAATACTCTCTCAGAGAGCTCCAATCACAACTTAACACCAGGGAATGAATTTCTATCTGGCAGTGATGAATTAGAGCGTCCACCTCTATAGTATGCTCTGGCCTTCCCACATCCTGGAATGTATTCTCTTCCGGAACCCTGTATACAACTCACGGGTTGTATAAATATATTTTGTATCTCAGCTAATAATCAATATCCGAACAATTGATAACACAGGACCACAAAATGAAACAAAAAAGTTATCCAGCACAATTCATCCCCTATAAGGTTTTCTGCACGCTGTTTCCAAATCCGGGGTCTTTTTTACTTGAGCACGTCGGGATCAAGGTCATGTGAGAGTCGCAGGTACTTATTACAGTGGAATCTGGAATTTGACTGTGGATTCAAAGAAAACGTAGAATTCTACGTTCAGATACATATTTGCGGAGTTTTTCTACAAGATTCTTAAAGGTCATCTGGAGGTACTAAAATTGAACAGTGTAATCAATTTGCTTTTAACTCATACAGATAAGCATTCGGGATGTCATATGCTGTGAATCACATTTCCTTATAGATTTTTGTGTCCTGAATTCGAATCTAAAGTCTTCGTAACATCAGAACATCAAGATCAAAGTAATGTGGAGGTCCAATTTGTTTTTCACAGCGAAGTCTGAAATTTGACCGCGGATTCGAGAAGAAAGGAAAATTTTACGTTTGAATACATATTTTCAAATTCATTCCACATGATTTTTGGATGTCATCTGGAGGTCAAAAAATTGCAGGTAGACCCAATTTGCTTCCGACTCATGAAGACAAGCATTGTCTGTGAAACCTCAGCACGTCGTCATCAAGGTCATGTGAAATTTGGAGGTCTTTCAGATTTATCTGTAATAAATAGCTTTGAACTCCATATGACCTTGATCTTGACGTGCTGGGAATTCACAAACTCCGAATTTCGAATCAGCGTGCTGCTAGACGTATGGGGTATGAATTTGGCTAAGGGTCTTTCTCTTCATTTTGTCATTCCGTGTAATTATTCACTCGCTATTTTCTATCGTGAGAGTGGGGAAATCCTTGGTATCAGATCCGTTCTATCTATTCAGGAATTCAATTTCGAATGAGAGAAAAACCATCTTCCTGCTCTACTTTGATTGATAATGAATTAGCCCTCATTCTTATGTGGAAGACTTCCGAGATCCAACGAGTGACTCAAATGTTCATCTCATGGGATGGGAAGGAATGATGAGAGGGAGAGTGAATTCGAGAGAATAAGATAAGTGAGTTGGCGGTCGACTAGGAATTTACGTATGACAGGTGATGGCTACACAGATACGAGAAACCTAGGATGAGTTACCAGCTGTAGGTTTCAGGGAGTGAGGAATTGTAGTGTATGGTTGTCGAGAGGGATTACGAACGCGAACTCTCCTTATCGCCTAGCTGGCGTCACGGCTGACGTCGCTTCTCATTCTCTGTATCTCCCACTCTCATGTCTGATATATATCCAGTATAATTGATAGATAGTTGCTAACTCGTAGGAATAAAGTCGTCTGCAAGTGCATCTTCGAACTACAAATGGAATATTTCTGTTTCATGCGAGCTGCCTGTGACATACTCAATTTCAGGAAGGTTGAAACAAGAGATAACGCAAGAAAGAAGTTCAAAGAACACTTCCATGAATCATATAATCATGAGGGATGAGCAATGAAGGGAAGAGAAGAGAACTCAACTTGTTCATAATAGCGAGTAGCGAAAGACAGGGGAGCATGGAGCGCTCGTATTGTTCCAGGATGAATCAGTGAGAAGTAGGGGAAATGAAGTTTATAGAACTAACAAGGATTCAAGGATAATCGAATCCTTATCGTAGAAATACCATCGATAGGAAAGGACGGCCAGAAGGCAACTTGATGATATAGGAAGGGAGGGTCTAGAGAGATAGGCATGTCAGGAGGACCCCCACACCTATCAAGCCTATTTTGTTACTATATATTAACATCCATGTAGATATGAAGTCTTGCGAATATCAACCTGATAATTTGATTATACTCGAAGATATGGGTGGAAGCGTGGAATAGAGGAATGAGCTCTCTTTGGAAACGACTTGAACGATTTTGACGAACGAAATATATGCTGTAGTAACAAAACAAAACACTCTCAGGAAAGAGTTTGGAGTTTTGTGAATGTAAAAGATATGGGGAAAATGCTATGTGATGTTATCAATATTCCTTTCAAGTTACGTTTGAGAGGTACACCTCCCATTTCGTGCACGATACATCTTGATGTGTTTCCTTCAACATAATTTCTGGTCTAATTTTCCGTGATGTGGTGTAATGGCGTGCAATGATGAAAATCGTACCGTTGAATATCTCTTCTAGCTTATTTTGTCAACCTCTCTAACTTGCTGATGAGAATATTCTGATTGTTACATAATTCTTCTTTCAAACTGATTATCATTGAGGACTTGGAGCCGAGCGCTCCACTATCAAAGATGGAAATAATTCCATTTTTCGATAGGTTGTATCGATGTTTCTGTTAATTAGCATTCCTTGTCTCTTGAAGCTCAATTCTGTTTTGTCTTCAAAGTGGCAATGCCCGAAACAGTGGCTATGGAGTTGAGGTGTGCTGGTTGCAAAGCATTTCGTAGTGAAGTAGCGAGTGTGGAGTGACATGTTAAGAGAGGAATGAGGCTAATGATTCATCTTCATTTTCGAAGTAAATAATCGTTGTTGATGACATTCCATGTGACATATGTCCAATTCGCGGCTGTAAAAGTGATCGTGACAGAGATGTTTGAGCCTAGAGAGGAGAGAGACCATTTATCTGAACCTAAAATCAATGATTCATCCTCCGGAATCGAATACCGGCCATATAAACGGATTGCTGATAAAGTATTTGTTAGAATTCTTATACAGAGAACTGTGACTACGCATGAATATTGCTGTATTTATTGATTTCCTCAGTAATCTGGCTACGATGCCTGATAGAGCTCGAATTGGCGAATGTTTCGGAATAGATTCCGCAAAATCCTAGCGGATCGTGATTTTCATGTTCTTGGTGGTTGTTTCTGTGATGTTATGAGAGGAGGAATATAAAAAGTTTCTAATCTTTGTACCTGTTACAGAAGTCGAAAAAGAATAACTTTTCACGAATGCCTCTACGTTGATGTTCAGACCGAATATTCACAGTGCCAAAGTCATTCTCTGCATTCGGTGCGACAAGCTAGATGTTCTGCATTATGAGCTGTTGGAACCGAGTGAGACCATCACAAGGGATCAGTATCGAATGCAATTGATTCGTCTGAGCAGAACCTTGGAGTATAATCCACCACTTCACCATGGCAGACACCAAACAGTTATCCTGCAGCATGGCGATGCTCAGCCACATGTCGCAGAACCGGTCAAGACGTACTTAGGAACCCTGGAATGATAGTTCCCACCAAACTTGCCATACTCTCAGGACTTGCTCCTCCTGACGACTATCTGTTCCGATTGATGGCACATTGCCTTTCTGAACATTCTTTACACTTCTATGAATAAGTCGGAGAATCGATGGATTGGTGGATCTGAAGAAGACGCATCGTTCATCTGAGATAATATTCCTCGATTGCCGCGAAGAAGGCAGAAGTGAGTGGCAAATGATTTGGGAGTAGTGGAGTTCTATGTCAACAACACTCCAATAATATTCATAGTTTCGCACAGGATTAGGTAGCGTGACACTGCCTTTCATTTCTCTCATTTATCCTCGAATGGTAACCGTATTGAGTATCGTCCATCGTTAGTTAGTTGGTGAGTCATGAAGGACTGTTCTTCACAAAGTTTTTCCTTCGTCACTGAAAGTGTTTCTATCGAGAAGTTCTTCCGATTCCCAAAACTTGATCGAGTCTTCATGAAAGACTTGAGGAATGATAGTCTGATGTACCTTGAGTGGAATATTTGTATCCACCTTGGTGAGATGGAGAAATAGCTGGGCTTGAATCAGGACTATAGGACAGTGTTCTTCAGTAGGAAGTGAATCAAATCAAGCTGATTTTCTTGAAGAGCCAATCCTGAGTTCACCAACACTATTAACTTCAGCTTTAATCGTTCGGAAAGTAGGATTTGAAATTTTCATGATCCTTTCTGAGATGAAGCAACATTCCGAACCTTGATCAAATGAAATCCTGAATCTATGAGCTTTCCCGTTTCCTGCTTGTGAAGTTATTATTGCAGTCGCTTATAACGATGAACTTGTGTGACTCGATTTGCTCTTGCCACCTGAGATACTACACCAGTATCATTATCTCGCTGCGCTGAACAGCTCACAACTGCCAATTGAGAATGCAAAGACGTAGTGTCAGCTGACGGTGTTGTGATAGATTCGGAGTTATTCACGTGTAACGAGGTGTTATGTTCCCTACTACATTGCAGCTCATATAATTGAAGGGCCTCTGATCCGGCGTGAAACAGTTAAAGCATCCGCGGCGACGACCTACTAATCCTCCACGACCGCTAACTGCAAATGCTTCGAATTGACCAAATTTGAACAGTGAATAATTGCCTCCATATGAGAGGCATTTAAAAGTTGAATATTCATTATGACTCCGAAGTCCTGATTGTTTCGAATGTTTATTCTTTCTTGTGATCCCTTTTTGGCGTCAGCCTTTGGAAGTCGTATAGCTTCTACAACATGTATACGTTTATTCAAAAATGGATCAAGTTCCTTGTGAGTGGGATAATCAGGATCAAAAACGATCTGCATTCAATATTCTTCCAAAGATCAAATATCTGAATCCTTGGTTGTTAACGATACTAGAAAATTACTCCAAGAATCAATTGGTCGATGCCAATTTTCAGAGCTACCAGAGACTCGTTTGTAGTGTCGCGCAATTATTCAATATCTTCTGAAACATTGATAGATAATTTCATGAGACTGATGAATTCTTGTAAATGAGCTGTAATAAGAGCTCTCCTATTATCATGCCTAGCTCTTAGCGAATCTCGAGTAGGAACAAAGTTAGCCTCGGTTATGACATGTTCCAACAGCTGTTCAGCTTCGCCTTTCAGAGACTCAAAATGGTTCAGTCTCGTTACATTCGATGAAGAATCATTTTCAATAATCAACGTGTTGGATATATCTCGGAGATTTCTTTTATCCTCATAATCCCCAGAAAATAGAGGGAATAGAATTTGCGGAGGTTTCAGCGATGAAGACTCATATCGTACAAGTGATAACTGATTTATGCTATCTGACGTGTTAGGTGCTGAAGTTACCAAATCCAGTTGATTCATTGAGAAATCATGAGCTCTCAAATGAGCATCTTCGATTCGCAAAATTCTATGTTTTGTCAAATAATCGAGACTTCCTCTTTCCGTCACGGTCACTGCTGCTATAATTTGTGAATGGCACTTCTCGCATTCTTCCCATCTTTGATTTAGGATGTCAATTCTTGATTGCACAATCGCTGACGTTTAACCGCATCAACTTCACAAATAGTAGAGTCTCTATTTCGAAAAATATGAATGAATATGCGAGGAAATAAATACATCATTTCGCATTCAAATACTCCATAAATCCATAATTCCACACATCTCAGTATTGATTGTGGCAAATCAAAGAAAAATAGTTCACCTCAAGAATCACCACAAAATTCCAAATAATCCGAAGTTATCTCACCAATGTGGATAGCTCTAGTTTGAATGTGATTGTCAATCAACATACAGCACCTTGAGTTAGTGAGATTATAACATTTGTGAACTGTTGACAATCCTCAGCTGGTGAACACATTATTTCTCCACTTTGATGGAATGAACGGTATTGCCGATCGACTTTGATAAATTCTCATGAAAAACACAGTTCCTCCAATTCCAATAAGAAAATGATCCAACGTGAACCGCGAACTTCTTTCTTCGAATATGACAGTAGGTGATACAACAATGGCGATTACCATTCATATCTTTCACGAACGGTCTTCTGTCGAATTTTTTTTCACTTTCCATCTTTAGTACATTACCTCATGACGATCCGGCTCGAAGGACCATGATCAATTTCATAGTATTTTCCTGTAAACTTCCATTTGCAAAAATGAAGATTGGTGGATGCAGGAAGAGTCAATCAGAGATTTCTAAACTTTTCTTCGAACACAATTAATTTATTGAAGAAATGAACTTCGCTGACCAAGACATAATAATCTAGATCACATCTGAACTTCATATTTTCCTTCTCAACGCAGAAACTTCCCTAGTAAATCATCTTTTCTGGGTGTGAATCACTTTCGATTTTGAATCACTCGAGAACAGGTCAGTGCATAATATCTTTATGTATTTTGATGCGCTAAATACGAATCTGACATTTGTTGTCCCTAATTGCGTCAAGATAATTCCCTCTTCGCAGGAAAATTTCGAGAAAATGAGCTCTCCTGGATATGAAATCACATTTGGTATTCCTTATTATCATTTTGAATTTTGACTTATGTTTATTGTTCGGAACTAAGCTCACCTCGAGAATGATGTGAAGATAAGAATCAGAATGTGTTATGCAAACATTGTAGAATGCTCGGTGATTGACAAATCTGGCAGGCGTGATGAATCATGGAGTCAACAATCTTTGCCCTTCCAATAATTTTTATTTACCTATTCGAAGCAGCGGCTCCTCACTGATCAGTTTCTCTCCTGGATAAGACTAGAGTTCTCTATCGCTATCTGCAGTCGTTTGAAGTACCAATGGACATAGTCAATCTTTTTTTTGCCTTCGTGGCCTGGTATAATTTCACGAGTAAGCTCCTTCACATTAAAATCATCATTTATCTGGAATGAATACTCTATGTAACGAAATACAATATGAAATATCTAGAAAACAGTACAGAATAATTCTCAATTTTCTCATTGAAATTTGTGTTTGCTTCCACCTGGCGGAATTCAATTCTTGTTACATATGAGAATCATAAGTCAATGCTCCTCATTGGAGAGCCCTTTATATCTCATCCTCCTCCTATAAAATTGCGTTTCACATGGAATTATTGATCACAATCTATGATAATGAGTGTTCAAAATTTTAATTTCCATCCAGTCCCACGTTGCGAGATTCGGAATCGTAACATATGGGAACAAAAGATCCGACAATTACACGTTTGATTGATCCTTATCCAACATTCGACTCCCATACGATTGTGTCAGTTATAGAATCAAAAATGAATGTTAGGATCGGATGGAATTTTAATCCTCATCTTCATCGAGAGCCATACCGCAGAAAACAATACAAAAATTGGTATGAGGAAAATTAGAATAAAAATTGATATTCAGTGCCACGTTGAAACATACAAATTGTGTACCATACGGCTGGATAATAATAGCAAATACATGATTATTCACGTTTCATCTAATCATTTCATGGAATAATTTCAAACCCTTGATCATTCGTTGGAATTTTTTGAAACTTTTTCGAATATCCCTAGATTTTTCGAAGTTTTCTGAATTCCTTAGGATTTTTTTTGGAACCTTCCGAATTTCGGGAAGTTCCTCAATTTCTCTCAACAATCACCATTTCATGAATTTCATACAATCCCTTTGATAGTCAAAACTCATCTGAATCAGCTAAGTTCTTCTCATTCACGGAAATTGGATGGAATTCCTACAATTAGTGGAACTCTTCAAATTATAGGAATGCTTCTAATTTGTCGAATATGTTTTATTTGGTTCTCATCAACTCATCAACAGTTGTTCCTCATGTGAATGCGCATTTCATGGATGAATTTTCCTTACAGTTGTCGATTCAGCTGATCGTGTAAAGATACCAATTTTTGAGGATGCTGCTGCGCAACGTCTTGGAATGCCTGCAACTGATGCTATCCGCGAAGGAGATTCGATAACGATACAAAAAAAGATGAATGGTCGTCTCATACCTCGCGACATTGTTAAAGGGAATCTGCAACTTATTCCTTCCAATGAATTCTACAGTCTGGAAGGTCATCGACATGGGGCTCTTCTTCTTGTAATTGTTCCAGGTCTCCACTACTTTGCAAGAATGGAACCCGGCAACAATTATCAGGACGCAGGGAATGATGATGGTGAAGCAACATACGTTTGTAAGATAAAAAGAGGGGCTAACACTATTTTTAAAGCCACACTTATGAATCCGGAAAAGCGGACCGAGCCCTTGCCTATTGCGAATCCTAAAGTTGTATACGTAAATAATCGCAACTTTTTGTTCAACGGAGATATATGCAGATCGTATGCTCCCATGAGTTTGCGCCTCTCGCAGATCAGTATTTCACGTTGAAAATTGTAGAGAAATGGTGAATAAAAGGCTGAGATTGGAGCGTTGTTTCATCCTTCTTCCTTCATCCCGGATACGATTTTTGTTTCTTCCAAAGAGACAATCAACATATATCTAGGTTATGAGTTCTCACTTTTGAAGAATACTTTTCGAAAATTTTTTCGCTCCAGGATTTGGATATTCCTACAGATTTTCCACGTCCTCCAATGTAGCAGCTTTGAATCCGAATCGAGGCGGAGATTCTCTCCAAAGTTTCTCTGATTCAAGCGTGAGCTCAGAGAAAAAAGGTTTGATTTTGCAATCCGTAATTGTCATGAACATTCACTCTACCATCAGAGAAAAAAATTCGAAAAGAACGCTTCACTGATTCGGAAGTTTCTCGGCTTTGAAATTTCACTTCCGAAAATGTTTTCGAAATTTCGCAGAATATCTTCACGATAATTGAATGAATGAGAAGCCATGAAATGGAATGCGAAAATATCCGAAAATCATTACATTCATGATAACAGTTTTTGAAATTTTCCTGTCAACAGTTCTCAATATCTACCTGATTTCTGAAACATTTTTTCATATTCCTGAGCCATAACTCTTGATTACAATTCCTTCCACTACCTCGATTCATCTCAAGATACTTCACTGGATCAATGCGGTATTAACTAAAATGAACCTGTTTCAGGAATACTACTTTTGCAGCTATTCTAA